>CM064507.1:31584045-31864045 GCA_032716605.1 Paralithodes platypus | reverse complement strand
TTCAACCTTTCTTCATATGGTAGATTTCTAATATTATGGATCATTTTTGTCATTCTTCGCTGTACTCTCTCCAACGAATCTATGTCGATTCTGTAATAAGGACACCAAAATTGGACAGCATAATCTAGGACGTAGGTTTAAAAAATGGTCCCCCGTCTTAGGCCAGAGGGACGGGCGGTGGATTAAGCGTGTTTTGCTGTCGCCTCTGGGCCCCAGGAAGTTTTGCCTGGTAAAGCTTCCGAGATAAGAAGGCCTGGTGGGAGAGGCTGGACAGGACTCCCGGGGAAATCTAGCACGGTATTTTAAGGCTTGGGGCCTCTGATAATGTCAGGAAGGAGTCCTGGTCTTGGGAAGAACTTAAGGGGATAGTTTTAAGGCGGGGTCACAATATTGATTGCTTAATCTTCAATAAGAACATAAGAACACAGGAGTCTGCAGAGAGCCGATTTGCCCACACAATGCAGATCCCTTTCAAACCCAACCTATATCATCTGCCTGCGTCGAAGACGAAGGTCATTGAATAATATATTTTGCTGTTATCTCTGTCAAACAAAGTTTGCAGAGCTTATGGGATCGTCTTTATTTGTAAGCTGGATTTGTAAAAAGCTAACGAGGAAACTGGAGGAACCTTTGTCAGTACGATCATTTGGTACCAGAGCAGAAGCAATTAACCCTTTCAAGCACCAATACGCATGTCTCTTCTGATTTATGTCTACTATTAGACGATTTTATTCAGATTAATAACGGTATACGGAAGTCAAAGGGTTGGTTGAGATAGTATTTACCCTTTTAAATACCCACAAATCCTTCCTAAGCTGCATAAAATTGGCTAATAAACTGCTAAAACGCATCAGAGCTTCAAGGGGCTAACTTTGGGCCATACTTCGATGGCCTCCTGCTCTAGTGTTTCCCCTAAAATGAAATGTAATGAAGTTTCTGGTAAATCTCCAAGAAACTAACTAAGAGACACAGGTTACACAACGACTGCACTTTGGTAAGTTTAAGGGGAGATCTCCACTCGAGGGATTTTTGTCTTGACCACTTTCTCCCTCATGTTTAGCCCCATTGCTTTTGATACTATAAAACGTTTGCCCCATTAGTTTAGCAATTTTAAGAACTTTCACCCCATATTAAGACCTTTCATGCCATTCAGGTGTCGATTTTATCCTGGCGAGCGATAGCGAGCCTGTAATTTAAGAGGAAGTGGCCTTCGGTCGGGACATTTTTCTACCGAAAAATTTACAAATTTATCGTGAAAGGGACTCAAGGGGGTGTAATTTTAAGCTTGATGGAGGTCTAGGGAACAAACTAAATACCTCCCCTTTTAACATCCACAAATTATGTTTCTTCTTTGTGATCTTATATATAAAAATAATACTGTATGAATTAATGGCGAGTGTGGTTTCATTAAATTATCAGTTGATCAATCAGATGAGTTAACCACTTTACAAGAAACTACACTCGTAAATCAATCATGCACATTACACTTGTATAAAAATCACACACACACACACACACTCTCTCTCTCTCTCTCTCTCTCTCTCTCTCTCTCTCTCTCTCTCTCTCTCTCTCTCTCTCTCTCTCTCTCTCTCTCTCTCTCACTTTTCTAACTCTGTACCGACCAACGTTTTTGACAATGGCAGACAAAGCATTCCTCATTTGGCTTTTCTTGGTATTCATTATGGGAAGGATTTTAGTTGATTCCCTAGACTTCCATCAAGCTTAAAATTACTCCCCCTGGACCCCCTTTCAAGATAAATTTGTAAATTTTTCGGTAGAAAAATTTCCCGGCCAAAGGCCGGTTCTCCTTAAATTACAGGCTCGCTATCGCTCGCCAGGAAAAAATCGACACCTAAATGGCACGAATGGTCTTAAAATTGACCGAAATGGGGCGAGGGTTCTTAAAATCGCCAAACTAATGGGGCAAGCGTCTTTAAATCTCACACACAATGGGGCTAAACATGAGGGAGAAAGACGTTCTGAAAAAAATCCTCCAGGTGGAAATCTCCCCTTAACTCTCTCAAGTGATCTTGGGGGTATTTTATTTTAAGTTTGTTGGAGGTCTGGCGTCACACAGCTTCTTTTTTTTTTCCCGGCGGATTTACTACCCAATTGCCGCGTTTGTCTTTTTCTTCTTGGATTAAAACACATATATATATATATATATATATATATATATATATATATATATATATACAGTATATATTATTTTAAGTCACACAGGTCTATTAACTCAAAAACGAAGATTTGATTACTATACATTAGTCAGTCAGTCAGCACTCTCTTTAAGGGGAGATTTCCACTTGAGTTGTCTGCAGTTGTCTTTGAGTTAGCTGTGGGCAGAAAACTAATTTTTGGAGAGGTCATTATAAGAGTGAGAGAACTCTATTTCTTAATGCTAATCTGGCAACCTCTGCGTCATATGAGCGTGAAAGGGTTAATGCTAATCTGGCAACCTCTGCGTCATAAATGCGTGAAAGGGTTAAGTCTATATTAATCTACCTCCACTGCTCAAGTGGGTATGATATGTGATCTCAATTAACCCTCTCTTCCTAAGCTGCATAAAATCGTCACATGTTAGCCAGAATCAAAGTTAAAACGGCCTCATGGTGGTGAAGGGGTAAAGGGGAGATTTCCACTTGAGGGATTTTTTTTATTTACCCCTTTCTTCCTCATGTTTAGCCCCATTGCTTTTGAAATTTTAAGACGTTCGCCCCATTAGTTTGGCGATTTTAAGAACTTTCACCCCATTTGTCACTTTTAAGACCATTTAGGTGTCGATTTTTTCCTGGCGAACGATAGCGAGCCTGTAATTTAAGAGGAACCGGCCTTTGGCCGGGACATTTTTCTACCGAAAAATGTACAAATTTATCTTGAAAGGGGGTCTAGGGGGTGTATTTTTAAGCTTGATGGAAGTCTAGGAAACACCCTAAAAACCTCCTCTTAATGGTTAGCCAGAATAGACTTGAAACGCGTCATAACTTAACCACCACCTTCAGTGTTTGTTTATCTTACTGTAGTCTATTCGCTGTAAGTAGGCAAAACATCATGACCTCTAACCTCTGTAACCCAAAAACGGCTTGACCAAATGGGCTGTAAATCTCCACACCTATTCTCTGGCTGACTCTTCCCAAATGGTAGAAATATTAGTTGGATTACTTGAGTCGTTTTTTAGTTACAGAGGATAATGTCATTATCGTATAAATACGATAGAATATGACTCTTTTGTGATCTTGTATGTCTCTGTGACGTCACGATCTCTCCTACAGCACGACGTAGGACGAGTAGATCGTATATTATAAGATTGTAAATAAGTTAAGTTATAAAAGGCCTAATATGCTATTAAGCAATATTGCCATGGTCTTATGTAGTATATATGAATTTATCGTATATATTAATATCATTTATCGTATACAGCAACCTAAATGCGGTACGATAATTTGGGCTCCGGGCGGTTTGCCAAGGCAGCAAGGTGTGCTTTTGAGGTACGCCAGAGCCTTCACGAACACCAACCAGTTAACATCTAATTTTCCGCCCTCAGTTGATCGTGCTTTTGTGCCTCTAATCACAATACACATACAGCAATACACACAGCTACACCATCACGACGCTCTCATCGACATCATGACTGACTGATAGATAAGCATATTATTCATATCCATTCCCATGTAATCATTTATTCTTTCTTTAACTTGACTCGTGTCTCGGGACCGAAGTCTCGTTCCCCATTGTCCACCACCATATTGGGTAAAACGTTCTCCCTTGCCTCATTGCCACGTGGAACTATTGGTGAGTTAATTCCTGGCTAATATTAACCCTTATAACCTTACCCTATAATTATATACATTTATTATGTGAGACCTTTGGATATAAATTAGCTTGTTTCAGATTGAATTCAATTTAGATATAGAGTATTTATTTAGATTGATTTTATTTGATTCATTATAGCTTAGTAATATTTAACTTCCATTGATAGTTTACCACATTGTTGCCCAGACCCAGGAACTAGCTACCAGTAAGGGATCTTAGGCAATGAGCAAGGGATTAGCCCAGGGATGCAGGAGCAAGGACCCCGGAGGGGTAGGGCTTGGCTATCTTCCTGTACCTCAGGCGCCGGTACCTCAGCGAATAGCCATAGTGGGACATTCTTATGCCACTAGGCTAAGGGCAGCTGACGGAGGTACTGAGTCGTATCGGGCGTCAGAGGGGGAAAGAACTTTCCGGCTGACCTACTTCGGGGTACCGGGAGCAACCGTTGACACCCTGAAAGCCTCCCCCCAGTGGGGGCAAGTGGTACGGTTTAGGCCACATATGATCTTTTTGTTTATAGGCGGCAATGATATACGCCCCGGTACAGTGCCCCGCGAGTTAGCTGACGCAATTAAAGAGGTGGCGCTGGATCTGGAGCGTGAGTCCGGAGGAAGCTGCAAGATCGTGGCAATTGAGAGCCGGACGAAAGTCCGAGGGTTCTCAGCGGCGGAATTTCAGGCTATAAAAAATTCTGTTAACCGCGCCCTGAGGTGTCGGTTAATAGAAACGAAGCACCGCTTTGTTTCCATAACACTCAGCATCCGAGACCTCGACCAGGATGGTGTCCACCTCGACTTAGACACCAATCAAGTCCTATATAACAAAATTGTAGGGCTAACGAAGCGTTGGCTAGAGAGGGACGCCGGGGTTGTGTCATTGCGCCTGCCTAAGTCCTGCTTCCCACCCATCGTCTTTCCCCAGTAATGTTCTTTTCTGTTTCAGACTTCCTGTGACATATGACCTGACCTAACATTTTTTCTTGTTCAATATGATCCATTAGTAGGTATTGCTATATAGTGTACTATTTTTTCTCCATAACATAGAAGTCCGCCGGTTGGCGTCTCTTAAGTAGCCTATTATTTGGCCGTTGTTTTTGTAACGTGATATTTAGATACATAGCCTATAGGCTCGCAAGCAAAATGGATAAAAACGGTAAAGAGACACCGTCTAGTGGGGTGCTGAACAAAGCCCCTAAAAATCAAAGGGCGGGACTTCGGGGAGTAATGAATAGGCTAATAGTGGACGTCAACACTTTCATCACTACTGCTGAACTAGAGGAATTGGAGGCTAGATTAGAAAACGTCCAGGTTACCCACGGTCGTATTACGGCTCTGAGTGAGGTGATTGTGGCTGCCATGACAGAGGAGGAAGAGATTGTTACAGAGTGTGATAATCGCGCCCTCTATGACGAACCTGTCTTTAGAGCGAAGTACCTATTACAGCGTGCAATCGCGAGTAAGAAGGGAGGCGATAATGAGGCCCATAGAAGGGCTGACCCAAAACATACTGTACACCTCCCAAAGCTCAATCTTCCTACATTTGGGGGCAAGTTGACCGAGTGGTTAGCTTTCTGGGACGTATTTCGATCTACGGTTCATGAATCCTCTTTGGATAATGTCCGCAAGTTTCACTATCTGAAGGGACAAATGGAAGGAGAGGCCTTACATTTAATAGAGGGTTTTGCAGTAGTAGGTGGTAGTTATCTTGAAGCGGTACACTTATTAGAGTCCACATACGGGGATAGAGAGCAGTTGAAGATGGCCCATGTCGTTGCCTTGTTGGGGCTCGCAGAACCACAGTATAAGGTTGATGAGTTGACAAACTTCAGGGCAAATATGGAGTGCCATACTCGATCGCTAGATACCCTAGGGCTTACCACGCAGGAAATGATAGTCATTATCTTGCGTCAGAAGCTTCCTATGGCAATACTTGATAAGGTAAGATCATTTGAGCTGGGGGAATTCAAAACTCAGTTCAGTAAGGAGATCAATAATCTACAGTTGAACAAAGGGAGAATGTATGAGTCGGGAGGGAGTGAGAATGTGGAGAAGAGGGGAACAGTAAGCATGACAGTGGGGACTAAAGTAAAGAAAGAGGGTGTGTATAAGAAACCTGCTCAGATTCTATGTAAGCTATGTAACAACAAACATAAATGGAGTTTCTGTGTAAAATACCCGACAAATGAGACAAAACTAGCACAGGCGAGAAGATTGAAGCTATGTGTAGGTTGTCTAAGTGGGGAACATGGTAAGCAGGGACAATGTACTGCTACATACTTAAGGCCCTGTCGGCACTGCAAAGGACATCACTTTGATAAGTTGTGTCCTACTGCAGATAAAGTCAAAGACGTCAAAAAGGGTACTACAACTGTGGCACTAGGTAGCACGCAAGACACCACTATATTGCCCACAATACAGATTCCCATGGAAGGTAATGACATTAACAAAGTTTGTCGGGTACTTCTAGATCAAGGGTCTCAACGTTCCTTTATAAAGAGGTCCGTACTAGTGGGATTGAAGCACCGAATCGTAGGGGCTGAGACTCTTCGATTACAGGGCTTCACAGGGGTTACTGATAAACAAGACTACGAGATAGCGGAGATTTCATATTTCTATCGTAAAAACCGGTACTTTATGACTTGTATCGTAGTAGACACCCTACCAGAATATGTATCTGTGGGTGTGAAGAAGGTGGAACACGCATTACGTAGCAAAGGGGTTAACTTGTCAGATCCCATGGGAAATCAGAGTGAGGTGCATGTTCTACTTGGTGTGGATCATTATTATGAAGTAGTATACCCTGGATTTAAAAAGATGTGTGGTGTAATTTTAATCCCCACTAAATTTGGATACTGCATGAGCGGAAAGGTGCATACTACACAGTCAAAGGTCCTGGTCGACACGGTCTCGATATATAGAGTCAATGTAACCGCGGCAGAGGAGTTGGGAAGGGAGGATTCCCAACCTAGTGACCCTAAGATGGCTGCCGAGTTCGACCTGGAACGACTGTGGAGATTGGATCACATAGGCATTAATCCTATGGAGACTGATTATGACTCGGAAGTTGCGCTACAAAGGTTTGACGAGTCTGTGTGCTACTGTGCCTCAGACAAGCAATATAAAGTTAGTTTACCCTGGAAGAACAGTGAGATAAGCCTGCCTACCAACTATGGTTTGGCATTAGGTCGCTTGCGCGCATTGCAGCGGAAATTGTCTAACGAACCGAGCACGCGCCAGGCGTATGACGATGTATTTCGGAGTTATGAGGATAGGGGTTTTATTGAGAGAGTCGATGTCGAGGAACCGTGTAAGAAGGGTAGGGTTCACTATCTGGCCCATCATGGGGTAAAGAAAGACAGCGTCACCACACCAATACGGGTGGTGTATGACTGTTCTGCCCACCAAGGTCAACAACCCAGTCTGAATGACTGCCTGTTGACAGGTCCGTCCATGGTGTCGGACCTGTCCCAACATCTATTGCGGTTTAGGCTGGGAAAGTACGCCTATACCAGTGACATCGAGAAAGCATTCTTGATGGTCAAGCTAAAGGAGGAAGATAGAGATGTTACCCGCTTTCTTTGGTTCGGCGACATTAGCGACTCTGAAAGTCCCATCATAATATACCGTTTTCGGGTTGTACTCTTTGGGGCCACTTGCTCGCAGTTTTTGTTAAATGCCACAATCAGAAAACATCTAGCTGACACTCATGAGGACACAAGTAAACTATCTCGCGGATTATACATTGACAATTTGCAGGGTACTAGCGATAGTCAAGATGATTTGTTGTATGCATACTGGCAAGCACGCAGATTGTTTGCGGATGCACATCTATTTCTCCGCGAGTGGGTTACTAATAGTGAAGATCTTCAGAGTTTAATACAGGTGGATGGTACGGCATCTCTTAACCAGGAAAAGTCCAGAAATTTGGGGATGATCTGGCAACCTAAACATGACATACTAACTTTTCAAACAAGGTCTTTTGCTCAGCAGACAGGAGCGCACACAAAAAGAAGTCTGTTGAGCAAAGTTGCGCAATTTTTTGATCCTTTGGGTCTAGCATTACCTGTTACCATAAGAGCTAGGATTCTAATGCAGGAAGTTTGGAGACGTAAAATAGGATGGGATGACAGTTTGCCCGAGGACCTGAATGACCAAGGGACATTGTTGTTGAATGAATATGCCATCCTATGTACTAAACCTATACCTCGTAAAGTGGCGGCGTTCGGTGACGTTACATTACACACGTTTTGCGATGCTAGCGCCACGGCATACGGGGTAGCCATATATGTTGTTACTTCATTTGGGGCACATTTAGTTACAGCCCGGGCCAAAGTAGCCCCGGTTAAGAAGGTAACTATCCCTAAAATGGAATTGACTGCCATGCTGCTATTAGCACGTCTGGTGCAACATGTACGCGCAGCATACGAGAGCGAATTAAATATTGAAATCGTTCACGTATGGTGCGATAGTCAGGTCGCACTCAACTGGATACATAGCAAGAAGTCTCTGCCAGTTTATGTGCGGAATAGGGTAGATGAGATTAGAGCCCTTTTGCCAGACGTTGCTTATCATTATGTAAATACAAAGGAAAACCCTAGTGATCTCATAACTAGGGGTATAACGGCTAGCCAGTTAATGAAGTCCGAATTGTGGTGGCATGGTCCAAAGTGGCTGCTCCATGAAAGTGAATGGACGATATGGCATGCTGTTGGTGAGGGACTTCTGCCACTGGAAACAGTGGCAGTTACAGCCCAACCAAATGAGCCACCGGGTCCTATCATAAAGTGGGCAAGATTCGGTGACTATAATAAACTAGTCAGAGTTGTAGCTTGGGTGTTGCGATATGTATCCAATCTTAAGCTTAAAGTAACGGGCCAACTCTGCAACAGGGGTCACAACATTGATGCTCGTGAATTTAAAGCAGCTGAAGTAACTTTGATCAAATGGGTTCAAGTAGAAACCTTTTCCAATGAATTAGAATCCTTGAAAGGCTCGAATAAGACATTAATGCCTAATATAGTGCGTCAACTAAGGTTGCACCTAGACAATGGCCTCATCAGGTGTGAGGGTCGCCTGAAGTGGTCGGGTGTACCAGACGGCACAAACCGACCTATACTTATGCCAACAAGACATCACGTTACTGATCTATTGATCATACGTGCACATAGGGAAGTAAAACACTACGGGGTATGTCATATTATATCAAATTTACGTCTCACATGGTGGATACCCAGAGTTCGACAAGTAGCTCGACGCGTAGTGAGAAAGTGTGTAATATGCCAGAGACTAAAGGGTAAACCATATGCAACTGGCCCAGCTCCACCTCTACCTGAATGCCGTGTAAAGCACGTAGAACCTTTCCAAGCGGTAGGATTAGATTACACAGGGGCATTGAAGACGAGGGAGCATGAGAAGGTTATATATTATTGTTTACCTGTGCGACGTCTCGAGCGGTACACCTAGAACTATGTGATAATATGTCTAGCGAAGAATTTATGCTGGCGTTCAGACGGTTTTGTGCCCGTCGTTCATTCCCTCAACTCATTCTTAGTGACAATGCTCCCACTTATGTCCAAGCATCAAAATATCTAAAGGATATGAGTAGTGATCCTACTATCATCACTTTTTGGGAGAGAAGAAGTGCGAATGGAGGTTCATTCCAGTTAAGGCACCTTGGTTTGGTGGAATGTGGGAACGGTGTGTCGGCATAGTAAAGTCAGGACTAAGAGCGGTTGTAGGACGTGCTCTATTAAAGAAGAGTGAGTTGACGACAGTCCTCACAGAGATAGAGGCAGTCGTGAATGATCGCCCGCTTACATATGTGTACACCGACCTGCAAGAACCACTACCATTAACGCCAGCTCACTTGCTATATGGAAAACCATTGACTGCGTTTCCATCTGATTTTCAGTCCATAGTAGAGTTAGAGGATCCCTCGTTGTACTCTGCGGTAGCGGTGTCTAAGAGATACCAGTATATATCCAGGATAATCGAGGATTTTAGGAAACGGTGGATTAGTGAATATCTGCTAGCATTGAGGGAAAGGAGTGTTACTCCCTCTGGTAGACCAACGGCCCCTACAGTTGGTGACGTTGTTTTAATTAAAGAAGATAGTCCTCGTTTATACTGGAAATTAGGCCGCGTATTGGAGGTATACAAGGGGGCAGACTCTGTAGAGCGGGTGGCGCTTTTAAAGACAGCCACTGGAACTACTGTTCGTCCTATCGCACGTTTGTACGCTTTGGAGCTAGATTCCGCATTGCAATCTGAGGCTCCACCTGTTATTGCTGGGTCCGAGGATTCTCGAAGGAACGACTCACCTCATACTGATGGTGATCATTCTCGGACCGGGACGCGTCCCAGACGCGCTGCTGCTGGCGCTGTCGACTTGTGGCGTCAGAAGATAGCCTCTGGGCAACTTTAGGTTTAAGGTGGGGTTCAGGTCTTTTTTGTGGGGGGAGTGTATCGTATAAATACGATAGACTATGACTCTTTTGTGATCTTGTATGTCTCTGTGACGTCACGATCTCTCCTACAGCACGATGTAGGACGAGTAGATCGTATATTATAAGATTGTAAATAAGTTAAGTTATAAAAGGCCTAATATGCTATTAAGCAATATTGCCATGGTCTTATGTAGTATATATGAATTTATCGTATATATTAATATAATTTATCGTATAGAGCAACCTAAAAGCGGTACGATAATTTGGGCTCCTGGCGGTTTGCCAAGGCAGCAAGGTGTGCTTTTGAGGTACGTCAGAGCCTTCACGAACACCAACCAGTTAACATCTAATTTTCCGCCCTCAGTTGATCGTGCTTTTGTGCCTCTAATCACAATACACATACAGCAATACACACAGCTACACCATCACGACGCTCTCATCGACATCATGACTGACTGATAGATAAGCATAATATTCATGTCCATTCCCATGTAATCATTTATTCTTTCTTTAACTTGACTCGTGTCTCGGGACCGAAGTCCCGTTCCCCATTGTCCACCACCATATTGGGTAAAACGTTCTCCCTTGCCTCATTGCCACGTGGAACTATTGGTGAGTTAATTCCTGGCTAATATTAACCCTTATAACCTTACCCTATAATTATATACATTTATTATGTGAGACCTTTGGATATAAATTAGCTTGTTTCAGATTGAATTCAATTTAGATATAGAGTATTCATTTAGATTGATTTTATTTGATTCATTATAGCTTAGTAATATTTAACTTCCATTGATAGTTTACCACACAAGTTGTCAGTTTCGGATGTAAGAAATTGTAGTAGCATCAGTTGACCTTATTGATCATTCTGTCGCTATTTTCTATTTCCTTACTTAACTGAATCCCTTTACTAAGAATATTTCAGTTAAATCATACACAATATTTTATCATAGTTAAGGGGGGTCATCGTCTTTTTTTAATCTTTCTCTCCTTTTCTGTCTTTCCCTGGCTTGTATCCATTCGGCCCCATTCAGCCAACTGTTTTAAGACATTTATCACCATCCAGGTGCCGATTTCTTCCTGGCGAGCGATAGCGAGCCAGCATTGTATGGAGAAATCCGGCTTCGCCGGAGAAATTTTTCTACCGAAAAATGTGCAAATTTAGCTTGCTGTCAAAACCAAAATAAATATATGCTGGCTCGCTACCGCTCGCCACGACAATATTGACACCTGGATTGGGGGTAAACATCTTAAAACAGTAGGCTGAATGGGGCCGAATGGATACAAGCCAAAAGGAGGGAGAGAAAGAGGAAAAATGCGAGGTGGGCCCCCTTAACCCGAGGGCTACGACACTCCTTCCGGAAGGTTTTACTGGGCGAATGCGACGCTCCTTCCAATAGATAGCACATTAAAAAAAATTAAATAAATTAAATAAAACGCCGGTGAAATGGTAGCAATATGTGATTAGGGGGTATGGTTCCTTACCACCACCTCTTCTCCTCCCCTTCCATGTGTCTTCTCCCCTCTTTCTCCCTCCACTTCCCCCCTCCTTATTTATCCCATAGTTTTCCTCCCCCACTGCCTATAAATTGTCTCTCCCGCCTCAAATATGTTTAGTCATACTCCTGTACAGTTCCCCACCCCCTCCTACCTCATAAAGGTCCGGAAGACAGCCAGAATGTCAGTATGCCTCAACTAGGCACAGGAGGCACAACTTTGTCGTGCTCACTCCCGCGTCCCTCCCCCATCCTCCTGTCACAAATATACGGTTTCACACTGGATATTTCCTCTTTACACATATTTTCAGGTTCTTCAATGTTAACACGCTCATTATACAAGTAAAATATGCACATATGAAGCAGTAATAGTGGTTTATATGGTAAATATGCACATATGAAGCAGTAATAGTGGTTTATATGCACATATGAAGCAGTAATAGTGGTTTATATGCACATATGAAGCAGTAATAGTGGTTTATATGGTAAATATATATTTGTTGTTGTCCAAATTGCCCTTTAAGGGGGGTCTCCGTTTTTTTTTTTATCTCTCTCTCCTTTTCTCTCTTTCCCTGGCTTGTATCCATTCGGCCCCATTCAGCCAACTCAGACGTTTATCCCCATCCAGGTGTCCATTTCTTCCTGGCGAGTGATAGCGAGCCAGCATTGTATGG
This sequence comes from Paralithodes platypus, assembly GCA_032716605.1. Lineage (NCBI taxonomy): Eukaryota > Metazoa > Arthropoda > Malacostraca > Decapoda > Lithodidae > Paralithodes > Paralithodes platypus. The sequence goes on along the minus strand of CM064507.1, from coordinate 31,851,620 downwards.
AGAAATCCGGCTTTGCCGGAGACACTTTTCTATCGAAAAATTTACAAATTTAGCTTGTTGTCAAAACAAAAATATATACTGTGTATGCTGGCTCGCTACCGCTCGCCAGGAAAATATTGACACCTGGATGGGGGTAAACGTCTTATAACAGTAGGATGAATGGGACAGAATAGATATAAGCCAAAGAGAGAGGGAGAGAAGAAAGAAAAAAAAAGCGAGGTGGGCTCCTTAAAGACGTTGCACCAGCAGTATTTTCAAAAACATGTCTGTTGCAGCTGCCGAGTTAAAGAATTTGTAGCAATTCATGTGCAGTGTGTATCCCCTATATCCAGTTTCTATTATTCTCAAACTTGTTCATTCTATCCAACCCTTCACATATTTTGCACCTTGTCTATGGTGTTATATATCCACTTTGTCTATGGTGTTATATATCCACTTTGTCTATGGTGTTATATATCCACTTTGTCTATGGTGTTATATATCCACTTTGTCTATGGTGTTATATATCCACTTTGTCTATGGTGTTATATATCCACTTTGTCTATGGTGTTATATATCCACTTTGTCTATGGTGTTATATATCCACTTTGTCTATGGTGTTATATATCCACTTTGTCTATGGTGTTATATCCACTTTGTCTATGGTGTTATATATCCACTTTGTCTATGGTGTTATATATCCACTTTGTCTATGGTGTTATATATCCACTTTGTCTATGGTGTTATATATCCACTTTGTCTATTAGTCGGAGTTTGTTATATACTAAACTAGAATGATATGTCACTCCACCTTTTACCAGCCACATTATATTTACTGCAAAAGTGTTATTAGTATTGTTAATTTAAAAATTTTCATCTCATTTGTCAAGAAAATGTGTGATATCTGGAGCACAATATTTTGATACTTCCCAATAGTAATTGATCGGCATCTTGAAAACTTTATAATATACAATATGTTGTATCTTAGCATATGTTATAATATACAGTATGTTGTATCTTAGCATATGTTATGATATACCAACCACTAGCAGAGTGCATGGAGTTTATATAAACAGATTGACAACCATATTATATTAGAATTAAATATTGAACTATCCAATGCCTTAAGGGGGCCCACCTAGCTTTCTTTCTCTTTCTCTCCCTCTCTCTTTGGCTTGTATCCATTCGGCCCCATTTAGCCTACTGTTTTAAGACGTCTACCCCATCCAGGTGTCAATATTTTCCTGGCGAGCGGTAGCGAGCCAGCATATATATATTTTTGTTTTGACAGCAAGCTAAATTTGTACATTTTTCGATAGGAAAATGTCTCCGGCGATGCCGGATTTCTACATACAATGTTGGCTCGCTATCGCTCGCCATTAAGAAATCGACACCTGGATGGTGATAAACGTCTTAAAACAGTTGGCTGAATGGGGCCGAATTGATACAAGCCAGGGAAAGAAAGAAAAAGGAGAGAAAGAGAAAATAAGCGAGGTGGGCCCCCTTAACACTGATACACGAACCAGTAGTTTTTCGGGAACAAAGTGGGTTTATTGAAGGAATAATACTCTTTGATACTAATCATATTTTATATTGTGAATGGTTTGGAAGACATAATTAATTTTTCGAAAACATTATCACACCAATATCTATAAAATAACATTATGCACAATACCATACCTTAGACAACAAATGACTTGTGCCAATACAACAGAATCAACTAAATCTAACAACAACACATTCAAATACCTTCACTTCGATGTTAATTAAGGGGGGATGACCCGGTTTTCTGGCCCCCCTTCTTCCTCGTGTTTAGCCCTATTGGTTTTCAGATATAATGATGTTCGGCCCATTAGTTTGGCAATTTTAAGACTATCGCCCCATTTCTTTGTCAATATTAAGACTTTTCGTGTCATTTTGGTATCGATATTTTCCTGGCGATCGATAGCGAACCTATAATTTAATAGGAACCGGCCTTCGACCAGGAAATTTTTCTATAAACAAATGTACAAATATACCTTGAAGAAAGGGGTTCTGGGTTTCTTTATGTTTTAAGTTTGTTGGAGCTATAGGGAGGAAACTAGAAAAATAATAAATAAATGAAAAAATCTTCCAAAAAGTGAACCATCACCTCTTAAGGCTTTTGAGTTTAATAATTGTTATGACACTCCAAACTTGTTGTGACTCCAGCACTCAATGAGCATGAATACCAGGTATAGTGTATCGATTATTAGTAGGCCAAGAAATTCCTTTATCCCAACTTGACTGATGAGCTATGACAAGAAGAAAGTAACTAAATGCGGTATTAATTATTACAAGTTATATTGAGGGAAACAATAGATATGGCATGTTCTTCTGCAGTCAATTATAAAGAAACCATTGTAAAAAAAAAAAAAATAAAAAAAAAATAAAGGAAATAAATCAAATCTTGGACTACATACAGTAAGCACAGGATAAGTTTGAAAATATCATTTCCTACGTGTTTTCTTCTCCTTTGCTCCCACTGTCATAATGGAATTGTGCTACGGGATGAACTTAATCAATCCCCAACAAAACGTAATTGGGAGCCTTTGATATCTATGCAATTTATGTTTTAGCTTTTTTTATTTCCTGATTTTTGTTATATCTATTAGCATCTATACGTATATATTTTGTTTTTCCATGTGTATGAAAGAGACAAAAGGGCAGGCTGCCTGTAACGAGTGTCTCTCCCAAAGCCAAAAGAGTGACAGAGCCAAATTTAAGGGTCATAGGATGAAGGAAAGATTGATTGAGGGAGAGAGATTCAGAATGCACTTGTTAAGTAGAAGAAAGACTGAGAAAATTTGCCAATTGCTGGATAGAATAGGAGTGGGACTGTGTTGAAAGACGGGTGCCTCGCACTCGCCGCAAGGGAGGGGGTATGCACTGAGAGAGCTCTGATTAACAATCATTGTTGTAGTAGCAATAGCAGAGTGAAATAGATGCAACAGTGCAGCGTTTAGAAAGAGATTGTAGGGAACTAGTAAGAGGAAGTGAGTTGATAAGACGAGATGCTTTTGACTCAACTCTATCGAGAAGTGCAGTATGGATGGATCCTCCCCACACATGCGAACAATACTTAACACAGGGGCGCACTGTTCCCCGATACAGAGCAAGAAGCTGTGGTGGGGAGGGGGGGGGGGGGGGGGGGGGGGGGGGCGGGAGGGGGTGAAGAACCCACGGAGACAATTGAGCACACCTAACTTTTGGGAAGCTGTTTTCTCAAGAGTGGTAATATGATCTTTCCAAGAAAGTTTGGATGAAAAAGATACACAAAGAATATTGAGAGAAGATGAAGGGTTGACATGTGAAGAGTAATTGACAGTCTTGTGGAAGATTGCAACAGGTAGATAGAAAGAGAAATTGGGTCTTGGAGGTATTGAAAGTAACAAGATTTTCTCTGCCCCAATCAGAAATAATTGATAAATCAAAAGATAGGCATGCTATGGCATTGTCACATGACTTTTGGAGTGCTTGCATGCTAGGTTGTTGTGAAAAACTAGTTGAATAGTGTAAGATACAGTCATCAGCATATGAGTGGATAGGAATAGAGGTACAGTTGAATAGAAAATTAATTAATATTAGAAAGAGAACAGGAGACAGGACTGAACCCTGACGAACACCGAAATTGATAGGTTGATGAAGTAAGCGATGGCGATCCACAACTGCACCTATGGCACGGTTAGTAAGGAAATTAGAGACAAAAGCACAGATAGAGGGATAGAAACCAAATTAGGGTAGTTTGGTAATTATAAATTTGTGCCAGACTCTATTTAAGACTTTCGATAAGTCTAGAGCAATAGAAAAGGTCTCACCGAAGTCCTGAAGGACGAATGACCAAGAGTTAGTAAAATAAGCAAGGAGATCACCGTAGAGTGGCCCTTAAGAAAACCATACTGGTGATCTAATAGTAGAGTGTGGGAAAATAAATGCTACAAAAATTTTGAATTAAGAATAGTTTTAAAAACTTTAGAGATGCAAAAAATGAAAGCAAATGGACGATAGTTGGAGGGTAGACAGCAGTCACACTACTTTGGGACAGGCTGAATGAGAGCAAACTTCCAGTAAGAAGGAAAGTTGTTAGAGGAAAGACAGAGATGAAAGAGTTTGCTTAGGCAGGGAGTTAGTATGGACGGTCCGTACGTCTTATTTGTATTAAGCCCAGAGAGGTCAGAAAGTATATCCTTATAAGAGATTATGATATTAGTCACAAGTAAGTGAGAGGGGGGTGGAGAGGGAGGAATGGCACCAAGCTTTCTGGCTAGATGCCAGAAAGCTTGGGAAGAGCTAGAGCTGGAAAGTTCAGAACATTTGTTATTGATGAAGGAGTTATTTGCTAGTTGAATGACAGATTTGGCTTGATTCCGGGCAGAAACATAAGAAGCACGAGATTCTTAAGTTTGAAGGAGACCGTACTGTTTGAATGCTTCCTCCTTACTGCTGATAACAATAGAAGAAGCGTGAGTAAACCAGGATTCTATTTGCATTAGACTGTGAGATAGAATATGGAATGTATGCATCCATGCCCGAGAGGATTACCTCGGTTATGCGGTTATGCGCTCGGCACACTCCAAGGGCCATCGAAGCAAAAATCAATCTATGGGAAATATAAGAAGTACTGCCGAAGACCCTCCCAATCGGCAGTGCCAAAGGAGGCACTTTGGATTGGATTGGATGGCTGTACTAAAGAGTTAGTACAGGTAACAGATAACGATGTGATCGGAGGAGCCCAACGGAGAGAAAAGGTTTACAGCGTAAGTAGAACGATTAGAAGTTAAAATGTCAAGGAATTCGAGTAGGGTGTTGGACTAACTGCTCTAGGTCATATAGGATAAAAAAGATGTAGGCTTGTTCACCAGGTTGGTCATTGAAATGGGAGGAGAGCCATTGGCGGTGGTGAACATTGAAATCTCCTAAGATGGCGATTTCTGCGAAAGGAGGAATGGATAGAATGTGTTCCACTTTAGAAGTTAGATAGTGAAAGAATTTTGGATAGTCAGTAGCATTAGGGGAGAGATAAACAACGCAGACATGTTTAGTTTGAGAGTGATGAGAAAGCTTTAGCCAGTGAGTTGAGAATTCAGAAGAATCAAAGTTGCGAACATGAGAGAACACAAGATTGTTGTTACACTACATCCACCTTTGGCTTGATAGTAAGAGGATACAGAGAAGGGTTTTGTTATGCCCACATATAAAATTACGCCAATAGCACCACCAAAAACACCAGGCCAGAAGGACACTAAAACACCAAGACCAGAGGACCACCGCACCCCTCATCCGCGCAGATGTCCCCCCCCCCCCCCCCCCGTGACCTAACCACTTCCTGGAGTGCCGTCAGAGGGCCCAAAAATGCAAACCACCATCCGCCATGCCCCTCTAGCCCCCACGGGAAAGAAGCAGGACTCCACAGAGCAATGAGAGAGTATTCCAACCAAATTGACCAGGATAAGCCAGCTAGGAAAGAGACTAACAAATCTTGGTCTAAAGACAGGATTGTCCCCAAGTTTGGCTTCCCTTGGTCCAAAGACGAGAAAGTGATAAATGTTTTGGTCAGCCTGCTACGTTCGAGACTAGCACTTCTGTTCAGTGTTTTGATCAGCCCGCTATGTTCAAAACTAGCCATTTTGGTCCTAAGACAGAACCACTGAGTACGACACTAGCAAGTGAAAACGACGGAAGGAAATTGAGGCTCGACGCTCATCCCTCTGATCAACAACAACTTGCGTATGAGCAATTACCATGCGTTGCTAGTGGTACGATACCTAGCCTCCAAGCTGAGCAACACCCCCAGAAAAAAAAAGCTAGCGGTACGATACCTAGCCTCCAAGCTGTACCACACACCAAGAAGAAAGAGAGGCCCCGCAAAGCGAAAATCCAGATCCAACCGGTAACGAGAGAGAACAGAAAGAAAACTTTAAAAGAAAAGCCACGAGACAATTCCTTAATTCCCCCACTGACACCAGGGAAATCATTAAAATAATATACTAATTAATCTGTCTCTACCTAAGACACCGTTCTGCCTCCTAGTAATTCTCCCCCTCCGGGAAAACAAAATACACATATCACCTATCCTTGTAATCTTGCTAAATATATAATATCTTTATCATAGTATTATAGTCGGGCATTCTAGTTCGATAAAATATAGAAGATTAGACAGCGATACTTAATTTGCTATCACTCGATACTTAATTTGCTATCACTCGATACTTAATTTGCTATCACTCCAACACCTGCTCGCACATTATTTTATATTTAGTGATTGTCCCAGATAAATAAATATTCATCTATGATAAAACTAATAATAGAAAATATCGTCAAGAGAGATATAAACAAAAAAGTGAACTCGTGAGCAGCAGTAAATATACTTACTTCACTAAAAATCCGACCCTATGATATAATTAGCCTAGACAGCCTATTATGCCATTGCCACGTGTATGAATAAATTAAGTACATTCCATCGTGATATAATGTTATAACTTGCTAAACCTAAGAACTCACAAATTCATATAATTACATAGGCCTAATTACCTTTTACCATGTGTATCTCACTAGCTATCGTATTAGCGATATAAGTTTCTAATGATAGTACATTTACAGAAGTATTATAAGATCAGATACACTTTGCCTTACTCAAATATAACTTTTTGCCGAGTCTAAGGACCCATAATACATATTACTTGTATAAATACATCGACCACGTGTAGTACTCACCTACGGTATATTATTTAACATACTCTTAAGATAACACGTGACTACATTTCAGCTCAGACTCAAGCAATGTGATATTTCAGTAACTTTGTGATTTTCATCTTTTATATTCAGCTGTAACTCAATTAAATATAAATCCATTTTATATTGTGAATATAATATATTATTTGTACCTATGTAGTGTTGTAGTAGTATTGTGTGACCCATTATTAGTTTGTGTATAAATAAACCTGTCATGTTGTACCTTTCGTATATCTTGCCTTGTGTTTGATTGTAAATATAATTATATTAAATCATATATTTTTCCTGTTAAAGAAATAACTCAATTACCTGATATGTTGAAGCAAATTAAGTTTGCTGACAGTAGGCCCAGACAACTGGATTTCGGTGAGAAAGAAAAGATCAGGGTTAGCAGAGGAAAGGTGATGTTCAACAGAGTGGAAGTTAGAGGAAAACCCACAAATGTTGCATTGTTTGTTAATAGGAATTTTGAGAAGATAGTGTACTGTAGTATGTGAGGTGTTTGTAGTGTAGTGCGTTGAAACAGAGATAATTAGTTATGGAGGGCAAACTGGGATTGCCATATATTTTGGTGAGGCACGGAAGGGATTACAATGGAGGCCAAATGGTGAAAACTAGTTCCAGTTTTCCTTAGCCACCACATATAGCACTCCCCTGGAGTACCGTCCCTTTCGGCTGGTGCCTACAGCCTCCTCCTATCTTTTATATATATATATATATATATATATATATATATATATATATATATATATATTTAATAGTTAATAACAACAACAACTAAGCCAACATATATAATACAAATAATATGACAGCTAGGAAGAAGATTAAGGGCGGCTGAAATCGGTGGTGGGAAGAATGTATCAATCCGCGCAAGACTACCATTGTGTTCATGACAAGACAGATCCAACGCCACACAAACCAGTCCATATACATCCACCATAGATATTGCCTCCACTTCTGCGCCAACTCTAAAAGCTGTGAACAAAACAGAAATAAAATTATAATATGCAGTATAATCGATAATAAGAGGAACCACAAATAAAGATTGTTATTGAATTTGAAATATAGGCCTACTAAATTTGCAATCTGAATTATAAGTACTTGTTATCTTTGTAAAGTTGCAAGCAATACTCGGACATAAAATAATGCATTTATATAGGATTTCCCGGAAATCTTCTTTAGCATCAATTTCAATGCTAAATTATATAGGCTATACAGCTGTCCACAAACAATGAACAGTTCTTAAATAAACTATCAATTTGCAGTCGCTTATCGGTATACTTTTTTGAATATGGTATATGCATAGTTATATTATTTTACATGCAGTCATCGCACACTTAAGGGGGGTCACAGTCTTTTTTTCTCTTTCTCTCCCTCTCTCTTTGGCTTGTATCCATTCGGCCCCATTCAGCCTACTGTTTTAAAACTTTTACCCCCTTCCAGGTGTCAATATTTTCCTGGCGAGCGGTAGCGAGCCTGCATATATGTATTTTTGTTTTGACAGCAAGCTAAATTTGTACCTTTTTCGATAGAAAAAATGTCTCCGGCGATGCCTGATTTCTCCATACAATGCTGCCTCGCTATCGCTCGCCAGGAAGAAATCGACACCTGGATGGGGATAAACGTCTTAAAACAGTTGGCTGAATAGGGCCGAATGGATACAAGCCAGAGAAAGAGAGAAATGGATAGAAAGATAAAAAAAGTAGTTGACCCCCCTTAACATAGCACAGACACACTCACTCTCTCTCTTTACAATACTTACAAGGCCCTGTGGCAAAGATAACACCTCGCATATCAGGATTCATTTGTTCTGTGTTGTCATAGCCATAACTGCCTGAAGCTGCCAGAGAGGAATATGTGTGGCCCAGGGGCTTGAGACTGTAGCCTGTGTTAAGCAGAGAATGGATTATTAATGTTAATGTTTTTGTTGTTGTTGTTCCCTAAGCTGCCTGGCCGAACAGCCCCGAGTCCCTGAGAAAGGCCATGGCCACGATCGGGCTTTCCCACAGAGCTCTCATTGAGTGTAGATTGGGTTGTTGGCGTAAGTGGTTGTGTGAAATGCAGTCTTCTATGATGTGTTTAATGGTATGGGGTGCTGTGTTACATCCCGGGCATGCGTCGACAACGGAGTCATCCAGTCTCTTCTGATAGCTCAGGAGAGCTGGATGGTGTCCGCATCTCAGCCTGGCCAGGTGGACTCTGTCCTCGCGAGGAAGGGAGGATTCGGAAGGATGGATTCGGGAGGTCGTGCATGCAGCTGCGTGTTGTCTGTGAGTGAGTGGATGGATCGGTGAGAGATATGAGTATGGATGTGCTTCTGGAAGTTGGTTCGGGGTGGGCAGGGAGGGAGAGAGGACAATAATTGTGTGTGATACCGTGTGCTGGGTGTTGTTTTGATATTTCTTGGTGTCTGTGGGTGTGTTGCCATGTAGTTTAGTGGGTGGTCTTGGTTCGTGGAGGCTGCTGCCAGGAATTGAGTGCCTCTCATGTCCAGATGGTCTTTGACTTTGAGGATTTTGGTTTCTTGATGTAAGTGATCTGTGGGTAAAGTAGCTGTGCAGCCTGTAATGATCTTCAGGGCTTTGTTTTGAATAGTCTGTAAGGTCTTATGATGTGTTTCAGCTAGGTTAGAAACCCAGGCTGGGCTTGCGTATTCCATCACTGATCTTATGTATTGTTTATATACTGTGGTGGTAGTTTCTTTGTTGTGTCCAAATTTTGTGTGAGCAAGTGACCTGAGGGCGTTAAGTCTGGTTGTCAGTTTCTTTTTAATGTTTGTGGTGTGCTGTTTGAATGTCATATGAGTATCATATGTTACTCCTAGGATTTTGGGTGTGTGTGTATGTGTTAGGGGTGTGTTGTTTATGGTGAGTTGAGGGATGTATTCGTGTTCTCCTGTCCAACTTGTGAGCAGGGTTGCGGTGGATTTGGCTGGGGCTAGATTAAGTCTGTTTGTAGTGCACCAGCCATGTAGTGTGTTGAGATAGAGTTGAAGGAGATCTGTTGCTCTTTTTGGGTCATGGTGTGTGCATGTGAGTGTTATGTCATCTGCATAGGAGGCTAAGTTTATTTGGGGCGTATTGGGTGTAGTTATATCGTGCATGTACAGATTGAAGAGTGCGGGCGATAGGACGGATCCTTGTGCGACTCCGTTTGGAAAGTTTCTGATTTTAGATGACTGACCGGCAAAAGATACGTGTGCACATCTGCCTGCTAGGAAGTTGGCCAGCCACCTTTTTGTGTTGTTGTGCATGTTTGTGTTGTAGATTTTGTTTGTTAGGTTATGGCGGGGGATGGCATCGAAGGCTTTACTAATGTCGAGTGTGGCTAATAGTGATCTGTGTGGTGGTCTAGCTGAGTTGATGCCGTCGAAAGCTCTTTGTGTAAGGTCTGTGAGAAGAGTGTTTGTGGAGTGCAGTGGCCTAAAGCCATGTTGTGTTGGAGCTAGGGGTAGGTCAGGTGTAATTAGTTGTAATACTAGGCGTTCCATGACTTTGGAGGGGGAGCAAAGGAGTGTGATGGGGCGGTGCGAGGAGGGTAGCGTGGGGTCTTTGTTGGGTTTGGGGAATGTGATGATGATACCATGCTTCCAAATGTCTGGTATTGTGTTGTGTGAATAGCTGTAGTTTGATATGTTAGTGAGTGCTTGTATGCCTTGTGGTCTCAGGTGTCTGAGGTGTATGTTGCATATGTTGTCTAGGCCACAGGCGGGTGAGTGCTTGAGATTGTTGATGATATGCTTTGTCTGGTGATTGGTGAAGGGTGTATAGTCAGAGTCTGTGGGGAATTGTCTCTTACGTCGGATGACACATCGGTCGTCTTTGTGAGGTTTTAGGTGGCTGACATGTGAAAAGTGATTGATGAGAGTGTTTGCTTGTTGTTTACATGAAGGAGTAGAGTCTGTTGTTGTGATTGCAGCATGTGATTGTGTTGCGTTGCTGTTGGAAAGTGTGATGCTGTTTAGTGTTTTGTAGAGTTTTTTGGGGTTTGTTTTGTGATCAAGTGTTTGTAGGAAGTTATTCCAATTTAGTTTTTGTTGTTCTTGTATTTTGTTGTTAGTTTGGGTGTTGAGTGCTTGAATTTGTTGTGTGATGTCTTGTGTGTGGGGTGCTGGGGAGTGTTTCAGTATGTCGCGTTGTCTGATGAGGTTTTGAATTTCTGGTGTGAAGTTGGGGTTGTGTCTTTTTCTGTTACCTCTTGGAATGTGTTTCTTGTCAGCGTTTTGGATAGTTTTATTGAGTATGTGTACAGCATTGTTGAGGTTAGTGATGGGTGTACTGTTTAGAGTTGTGAAGTGTTGTTCTGTCTCATTTGTGAATGCTTCCCAGTTAGCTCTTTTATAATTGGTGTATGTGTGTTTCTGACTAGCTGGGGTGAGTCTGGTTTTGGTGGTGATAATGATCGGGAGGTGGTCAGAGCCTAAGGTTCTGACCACCCTCCAGGATGTTGTGGGGGCGAGTTCTGGGGAGCAAAAGGTGATGTCTGGAGATGATGGGTTATAGAGGGCTTGGTGAGGAATATGGGTATGTTGATGGATGTCGTTAAGGATGATAAGGTTATCGGTTTGGTTTTGTAGTACCAGCCCTCTGTCTGTGTCGGGGTTGTCGACAAACCAGGCCGACGTCTTGGCGTTGAAGTCACCACCCAGGATGATGTGTGGGTGTGTGGGGTGTTTGTGATGTGTTGTAAGTGTGGTCTGTATTCATTTGGTACTGTAGGGGATGTTTGGGGAGGGATGTATGTGTTTATGATGGTTATGTTGGAGTTGTTGCCAGTGCGTATTTTAATTGACTGTATTTCTGTTGTGTTATCATTTGGGGGGAGGAGGGATTTGGTTTGTACACTGGTTACTATGTATGATATTTCTTTGTGTACCAGGGTGATGAGTCCACCACCCCTGCCGACAGCCCGGTCTTGTCTGATGGTGGTGAAATTATGAAATGTGTGTTTTTTGTGTTGTGCGGAGTTTTGTTTCTTGTAAGATGGCAATGTGTATGTTGAGTTGTTTGATGAAGTGTGAGAGTTCGTGTTTCTTTGTGTTGATGCCATCTATGTTCAGTTGAAGAATGTTAATGTTATGTGCACGATGTATGTTGGGTGCTGCTGCACGAGGATGGGGTGGGGGTGGGGGTGAGGGGGTGGTGGGGGTGGGGGTGAGGGAGGGGCTGGGGGTTGGGATGGGTGAGGTGGGGGTGGGGATTGGGGAACAGGAGATGGGGGTTGGAATGGATTAGGATGGGGTGTGGTGTGTTGAGTTGAGGATGTGGATGGTATGGGAAGGTTAGGTGAGTTAGGGAGGAGAGGTGGACGGGTTTTAGGTGAGGGATTTGACTGGGAGAGGGAGGGGCATGAGGAACAGGTCCAGGTGTTTGTGTAGTGTTTCTTGGAGGCAAGTGTTGTGCAGGTGAAGTGGGTCCAGTTCCCGCATGAATTGCAGAGATCTGAACCCTTAGTATGGCGACTCGAAGTGATGGGTTTTGAGCAAGTTGGACATATGTATGTGTACGTGGGTCCTGGGTTGCTCTCAATGTCTCCGGCTAGAAGAAGTCTTCGAGAAATGACAGCCGGAGAGTCGTTTCTCGGTGTAGGAAAAACTGTGTGATGTGTGTGTGGTGTGAGAGGTGTGGAAATTCCCGGCGCGACCGAAGCCGCTCCAAGGACCCGTGCCCCCAGGGAGGGGGCAGGGGATGGTTGTGACAGTTTGGCTCCCGAAACTGCTCCCCGCGGCCGGCATCCGGTTTTCCTCCACTGGTCGTTGATTTTGTCTTCGGCCGTGGAGGGTCGGCAGCCATCCGCGGTTGGCAGCCTCGGGAGGTGGCCCCACGGCGTAGATGCCGCCACATCAGGACCTTAATGTTAACATTAACATTAATGTTAATGTTAATGGAACTACAGTAGATACTGGAGAGGTAAATGTGAGGCACCATACGCACACGAGCGGCCGGTATTACGCCATACTTTCCACATACAGTGAACAATAATTATATTCTTGTACGTTTTTTTTTCTTAAAAAAGAAAAACAATAGGGAAAGCAAGTGCTGCAGTGCTAACATGGTTTCCATAAAAAAAAAGCTTGCGTACATTTAGGCTCTTTCAATATTATAATCTCGCTTTGTGAGCATAATGAAACCAAAGCAGGGCGGATTTTAGTTGCATATTAGAACTCGTTTCAGTGCTAATAAAATGGTCGAATGATAACCAGAATAAAATGCATTATCCTTTTGAAGAGGTTCAAATATAGCTCTTATATCTAGAAGAAGACCTATATTCAGTGTGAAGAAATACAGTATGAGATGGCAGATAATAGACTTTTTTAAGATTATTAAAGGCCTCAGTAATTTAGATGTTTATAAATTCAATTTACACCAGTATAATATTTTCGGACAACCCTTTAATTCGCAATAGGTTAAGGGGACGTTATTTTATTAATTTAGTTATTTTTTATTATAACCTGTATAATATATATATATATATATATATATATATATATATATATATATATATATATATATATATATATATATTATATATATATATTTTTCTCGCCAGGTACACGTAAATCCCGTAAAGGGGTGGCCATGAATATTAGGCGTTCGTCCACGAATCGCTAGGTCAAGTTGCCCGGGCTTGACAACTACCAATAATATTTTGACTGTGAAATCAAAATCCAGAAACCTCCCTTCGAGATAAATGTTTACTTTTTTCGGTAGAAAAATGTCCCGGCCGAAGGCAGGTTCCTCCTAAATTACAGGTTCGCTATCGCTCGCCAGTAAACAAATGACAACTAAATGGCACGAAAGGTCTAAATATTGACAAAGAAATGGGCGAGAACTTCTTGGGCTAAACCTGAGAGGGAAGGGGATCAGAAAAAACTAATACTTCCCCTTAATATTCTGTGTTCAACCATGCGGTAAATGGTTGTCACGACTTAATTTAAAAACAGTCTGTTCGCCCACATTTAGAAGTTTGCTAGCCCACACTTCTTCCAAAGTTGCAGATGTATGTTTTTCCAGATTGATGATAAAATGTATTCATAGCAGAATGTAGCTATGAATGTTTTCTACTACCTCACTTCTCTTCAAATAATGTACAGGTATTTTTCTACTACCTCACTTCTAACTCACTTCTCTTCAAATAATGTACAGGTATTTTTCTACTACCTCACTTCTAACTCACTTCTCTTCAAATAATGTACAGGTATTTTTCTACTACCTCACTTCTAACTCACTTCTCTTCAAATAATGTACAGGTATTTTTCTACTACCTCACTTCTAACTCACTTCTCTTCAAATAATGTACAGGTATTTTTCTACTACCTCACTTCTAACTCACTTCTCTTCAAATAATGTACAGGTATTTTTCTACTACCTCACTTCTAACTCACTTCTCTTCAAATAATGTACAGGTATTTTTCTACTACCTCACTTCTAACTCACTTCTCTTCAAATAATGTACAGGTATTTTTCTACTACCTCACTTCTAACTCACTTCTCTTCAAATAATGTACAGGTATTTTTCTACTACCTCACTTCTAACTCACTTCTCTTCAAATAATGTACAGGTATTTTTCTACTACCTCACTTCTAACTCACTTCTCTTCAAATAATGTACAGGTATTTTTCTACTACCTCACTTCTAACTCACTTCTCTTCAAATAATGTACAGGTATTTTTCTACTACCTCACTTCTAACTCACTTCTCTTCAAATAATGTACAGGTATTCCCGTAACGATTGTGAAAAGGAAAACACCAATAGCAAAATGTTTGTACAATCCACACAGGTGTGAAATTATATATCTAAGCAATCAGTCACCTTACCCCTTATAATTTATATAACTAATCCTCATCCTCTTTCCCAGCCCCCTCTCTCTCTCTCTCTCTCTCTCTGAATGAGGGACCGGAGTGCTAAAGTAGCCAAATATTAACATGATTAAAGGAGGTCATAATTAAGGGATAATGGGTTTTATTCTCTTGACCCTGATTGTAAGAGGTATCTACTGAGATGCATAGATTCGGCAAAAAAAATATATAAAATATTATATATATATATATATATATATATACCGTATATATATATATATATATATATATATATATATATATATATATATATATATATATATATACTGTATATATATACAGTATATATATATATATATATATATATATATATATATATATATATATTTAGGAAACTATTTGGGTTCTGTCAGTGTGGAAACTACATTAATTTTTACAAGCATGGATTGTAGTTAGAGGTCAATAAAGTAATACTAAATGTTTGTTGATGAATGCCATATTCCATACGAAGATACTGTATATATTATATCACAAATGGACAACAAAATAATCTCGTATAGGAATGACCCCTGCCATCATATTATAGGAATGACCCCTGCCATCATATTATAGGAATGACCCCTGCCATCATATTATAGGAATGACCCCTGCCATCATATTATAGGAATGACCCCTGCCATCATATTATAGGAATGACCCCTGCCATCATATTATAGGAATGACCCCTGCCATCATATTATAGGAATGACCCCTGCCATCATATTATAGGAATGACCCCTGCCATCATATTATAGGAATGACCCCTGCCATCATATTATAGGAATGACCCCTGCCATCATATTATGCCCTAACTCTTACCTTACTTATGGGGGGATGGGCCGGGTTTCTGGACCACTTTCTCCCTCATGTTTAGCCCCATTAGTTTTCAGATGTTAAGATGTTTGCCCCATTAGTTAGTCGATTTTAAGACATTTCTCCCCATTTCTTCGTCAATATTTAGACCTTTCGTGCTATTTAGGTGTCGATATTTTCCCTGGCGAACTATAGTGAGCCAGTAATGTTGAAAGAACCGGCCTTCGGCCGGGAATTTTGTTCTACCGAAAATTGTACAAATTAATCTAGAAGGGGGATCTAATGGATTTTTTATTTGTTTTTAATTTGATGGAGGTCTAGGGAGGAAACTAGAAAAATAATGAATTCATGCAATAATCTCCCAAAAAGTGAACCATCTCCCCTTAAGGTGTGATTTTTACTTAAGGGATTCTTGTCGAACCTCCTTCTCCTTCATGTTTAGCTCAATTAGTTTTGAGATTTCAAGACGTACCTTAGTTTGGTGATTTTAAGATATTTCGCAATATTTGTCAATTTTAAAACCTTCCGAGCCATTTAGGTGTCGCTTTTTCCTGGCGAGAGATAGCGAGCCATTAATTTAGAAGGAATCGGCCTTCGGCCGGGACATTTTCTACCGAAAAAAATGTACAAACTTATATCGACGGGGGGTCTGGGGGGTTCTAGGAAGCAAACTAAATATCTCCCCTTAAGCACAAGTGAATTTCACCACTCAAAGCCGCAACCATATTTAACTCCTTCCTCTAGTTTCTTCGGCCAACTATATATTGTATAAACTAACAATTTGGTTTGGTCTGCCAGAAAAGGGTTGTTTTCCACAGTGCTTTCATTAACATCTATAAATTTCGATGACCTACTTTAGTTTATATCACATATATTCTTTAACACAATTATATTTAATACTAATATGACGGGAATAGCGTACAACAAAAAAATATAACATAGAGGATAATATATTCAAGAGAACAGATGAATAGGGATAGATAGACAATCATACAGAAAACCTCAATGGTAAGATATTTAGCTGAAACTAGGAAATAATGAGGGTATGTTTGACAGGCATGATACTGTATTAGTATACAGGTATATATCATTATTACAGTGTGTCTGAGAGGAAGTGAAATAGTACAAATTAGTCACACCAATATTGTATTATGAATAGATAACACAAAATCGTCATTATTGAAAACATAATCTGCATCCTTTAGAAGCCAGTTAAGTGTTTTGGGGGCTAACAAACTTCAAATGTGGAAGACAATACATAACGAACGAATTAGGTGTGGGCGAATGAGCTTCATTGTTTGGGCGAATGGACTACATTGTTTGGAAGAACGCACTTCATTGTTTGGGCGAAACTACTCAGAGTGTGGGCAAAAAGACACGTGGGCGAAGAGACCGTAAGCCCTCCGGACGCATAATTTGGTGGCCGAAACAGTTCGTACGACAACCGTAGACTTTTATGTTATCCTTCGAATATTAATTTGGAGTACGTAATGAACTTTATGTGTATCCTATGCCTGTCTTATGACTGTATTTGAGCCCACTTTCACTCTTACACTACACTATGCACATGCGGTTATAAATGTATAGGGTGAAACTTGTGAAACGCTAGTAATTTTATATTAGTTTTTCTTATAATTATGTTATTCCCGCATATATATATATGTATATATATATATATATATATATATATATATATATATATATATATATATATATATATATATATTATATATACAGTATATAGTGTGTGTATATATATATTTACACTTTTTTATATACACTGTTGTGTCTCTTTCGCACTAGAAGTTATGGAGGGTGTGCTGGTCGCTGAAGTCGGGAGTCACACATAGGGCAGGGCTCAAACTAGACTGACCATTTCGGCTGTAGGGCGGGCAGGGCGGGCCAGAAGTAACTCATAATTTGGGAAATAGTCAGCCATAGGTCTGTTTTGACGGTACCAAATTTTGACTAAATTTACGAATTTTACAAGTTTGGGACATTTTAAAGAGTTGTTGGCACTGGCTGCGTACGACCCGCTTGATGTATATAAATGTCATTGGCTGTGTGGATACAATGAAGTAACTTGGTTAAGCCCGAGAACTTTCAGTTTTTTACTGTACTTCTCATTTCTCAGTTTGTTCTTCCTCTGTCCAATTACTCTTCTTTCATACTTTATTCCAGCCATCTGGTCTGGTCTGGATACTACGAAGGGCTTAGTGTATCGCACAAGCATCCTTGACTGCGGATTCAGGAGTAAAAAAGTAGTGTTTTGCAGTCCCTTTACTTCTCAACACTTTTAAGAATTGGTTACTGTGCTTTGCAGTCAGAATTGGGACATTTAAAGAAGATTGCTGTTTTTCATAAATGTTGTTATCGTACCTAAGTTGCACATATTGATTATTGCAATACTGGACAAAAGGTTGGAGGCACTGGATGTTGCTCGTGGAGGTGGAATTAGTAAAATAATTTTTGAGCTAGTTCAATCTATTTATGCAGGTGTCAAGGATATCATGGTATTCGATCATGCAACTTACTTTAATAGCAAGGTTCATAATGCAGGTTGGTTGTACTGCAAATCGTTTCCCCGAGATATATGGGGTTAGGAACTCCCTCAACAAATGTACAAGTTGCTATTAAGATCCGTGTAGGTCAAAGTTACGAAACACACTGGCGATTTTTAAGCCTTCCTTTATATGGTATGTAGGCTACAATTAATTAAAATAATATAGATTCAATGGCAATTAGTTTGTGAGTGACTGTTAGGCCGAAAAACGTATATTACTGACTTACCTCAAATATCACCGAAAGTCATCAATTCAAATACATATTTTGTTTTAACATAACTAATGTTGATGTAATATATAATTATTCTAAGGCCTGAATATAACAATAAATGCACAGGCTAGTCAAAATAAATATCAAGCATAATTTGGAAGAAAAACAAATCCAGCATATAGGTATCTTTATATAGATGGATCAATATGTCTTTCATCTTCAGCGTGCACAATAAACAATATATTAACGATTATTAGCTAATATGTTAAGGCAAAAATAATCCCCCATCCCCTTAATCCCATCCAGTTAGAAGACAAACACTCCCAGTAGGAGGTATACTATAGGCAACAGAAAACAAGGAGATACAATAAAAACAACCGACCACCCTAATCTCAAGCAATATGAAGTCTTACAGCTGTACAAGAACGAATTAAGGGAGCGCCACCTCGCTTTTTTCTCTTTCTCTCCCTCTCTTAGGCTTGTAGCCATTCGGCCCCAATCAGCCTACTGTTTTAAGACGTTTATCCCCATTCAGGTGTCAATATAAATATATATATTTGTTTTGACAGCACGCTAAATTTGTAAATTTGTCGATAGAAAAATTTCTCCGGCGAAGCCGGATTTCTCCATACAATGCTGGCTCGCCATCGCTCGCCAGGAAGAAATCAACACCTGGATGTGGATAAACGTCTTAAAACAGTTGGCTGAATGGGGCCTAATGGATACAAGCCAGGGAAAGAGAGAAAACGAGAGAAAGATACAAAAAAGACGGTGACCTCCCTTAAACAAGTGTACCTGGATTTGGCAATAGAACCAAAGGCAGTATACGAGGGTTGTTGGCGTAGTGGTAGCGGGCGGGTAGGTCAGTCTTCATATGTACTGTCACGTGATCTCCTACGTCTGGACACTCCGCAATACTCTCTGATATCTGTAATTGTTTGGGATACGGAGATTAATCCTTTCAGTAACGTGGCGTTTTTTTCTATATTATTCTTGCTTACACTAGGGAATTTTATATAATTTAGGAAGGACATCTAGTAATCACAGAGTTATATTATATATACATGGCAGGCCAGGCCATTTCTAAACTGAATATTATCTTCTAATGAAAGCCATGATTGTAATAAAAGAATGTGACAGAGCATACTGAAAGGATTAATATTAATTGATATTTCATATAGTAAAATTCATCAAATAGAAAAGTTATCAATCATACGTATATAGGGGAGCCTAGATAAATGTGCAGTTGTTGCAATTTGGTATACTTAATTAGTACTGTAAATCGTGGTTTATTTCAAGTATTAGATGCTTATTGACCTGTGTTACTTGAACTGGGGATAACACACTGGATGAAAGTATTATGGTTTGTCAAAGTTATCAGTAAGTTTACTGAATTAATTAAGACTGTGATTTTAAATTTTGACTTCACATAGTAAGTGCCGTATAGTTTCAATGTAATGTGCAACTAGCATTGCTAATTTGGTAAAATGTGATTACAAATAACAACCACAAATATATTAATATATATTTCACATTGACAGGGGTGAGATAAACTATCTTTCTAGACAAACTTTCCGAATGTACATGTAAAATTGCATGAAAATTAATCGTAAGCTTTAGAATATTTTGAATAGACAGACAGAAGGCTTCCAGATGATGCACTGCACAGGCATGATATATCGGCGGCACCTGTGTGGAATGAAAACCCTCCTTATCATATGCATAGTTGATAAGAAGTGTACCATTACAACCTATTTCATATTATTGACTACTATGACTATGAGCATGTCCAACATTACTTAGTTATTCTTGAGAAGAAAACAAAAGTTGTGTTGTGTAATATTCTACAGTATATAATATGTCAATCACGTACATCACCTTACATTTCAAAAATAATAAACATGTTAGAAAATAGGATGCAACTGAAGTACCGTACTGCTCCAGTACTTTACAATAAGCTTAACATATGGTAGCGGTGATAAAACCTGCATCATTATACTAACCCAGTGTTTCTCAACGTGGGCCATATGGCCCCCTTGGGGGCCATGACATTTTTTCAGGGGCCATAAGGCCAAATTTGAAAAATGGGGGGCCACGGGGGGCCACAGAAAAAGACTCTAAATCGCCTTGACATAGAAAAAAGAGGCGATTTACGTCTCTCTCTGACAGCTTTCAAGCCAAACATTGACAAGTTGGCAGCCCTGCACCAGTCACAGGGATCCCACTGAAACCTTTCAAGATAGAGCCAATTGTACCTACATGTATTCCTTGTTTTGTATTCCTTTTGTAAATAAATAAGTATTCAAATAAAATATTTATCCAATTAATATTGTTATTTGATTTATGCCTGAAGTTAGTGTTTTGAGTACATGGTACTATTCAAACTAGAACCATTAATATACCTACTTCCCTAGGCGTATTAAGGTGAGGGACGGATGAGGGGGGGGGGGGATAAGAACTCAAAGTTGGCATGGAGGGGCCACAAGAACTTGCATTGGATTGAAGGGGGCCACGACCAGAAAAAGGTTGAGAAACACTGTACTAACCTGTTCTATACCGACGTCAGTAGCAAGGTTGAGGTATGCAGCCCCTCCCACCGTGACCACCTGCTCCCAATCCTCTACACATGGGGTCACGTCCACGGGGGTCACGCCAGAGGTCATACCGTGGTCGCTCAACACTATCACATTGGTCTGCAACGGTCAACTTATCCTTTCATCTATACATTTCTGCATTGTAGTCTGAATGATAACAAAATTGTTGAATTTGTAATTGTATTAATATAATATTATTACAAGTTATTTTATGTATTATACATTCGGGGGACTAAAAATACAAAGCAGAGGTCTGTGGTAGTACCTGACAATACACACATTACGTCCAGGCATTGTCCTTCATATATCCGGCTGCCCAGGCCAGGCGCCTGATGGATTAATATCTTGTCCAACTGGCGCCCGACCCCCTGTCCCTACGGCTGCGTTACCACTTATCTATTCACAAGTATTATTCATTCATTACTATTCATCACCACTTCCTTTGCCTGTTCTTCAGTTATCTCTCTATCTTCCAAAGCTTGTTTCACACCATATCTCTATTTCCTCCGAGGTCTTCCTCTCAATCTATTTACCTTGTTTCTGACGCATATATTATGTGTAAGCCTTTCATCTCCCATTCGTTCAACATGTCCATACCAGCATAGCACTCTTTGTTCCACTCTGGTCGATAAGGGTTCCTGTTGTCCCACTCTCCTACGTATCTCTTCATTTCTCAATCTGTCTCTATGCGTCACTCCACACATACTCCTCAAGCAGCTCTCTCCATCACATGCTTTCATCAGTTTCACTGGGAGGTGTTTGATGTTGGGAGTGAACTAAATATATTAGATTATTTATCTTGTACATTCAAACCCCTTGTCTCGATCAGCCCCTTACATCAGTGTTGGTACAACTAGCCCTTGATACATTGTACTTTTAGCTTTCATTCCGAGATTTCTCACCTTCCATATACTTCCCATTGCTCCGAAAACTTTCCTTCCCTCACACACTCTCTGTCTTACCTCTATTCCCACACCTGCGTCCCTGCTTATCACTCCTCTTAGATATTTAAAACACTCATCTTTTTCCAGCATTTCCCCATCCAGCTGTACATTTAGATTCTCCCTACGAGCATCTCGTTTACACACCATCAGTTTACTTTTATTGTCGTTCACACTCAGCCTCCTTCTCCTAGTTTCCACACCAAACTCTTTTACTACTCACTGCAGCTTCTCCTCAGAATCCGCCACCAGTGCTGTGTGATCAGCAAACAGCATCTGATTCAACTCCCAATCACTACAATTTTGTTCATACTAAAACCAATCCTCTACCCATAGATCTAATTTTTACCTCCCTCACCACACCACCCATATATACATTAAATACCAAGGTGACATTACATAACCCTGTTGCAGACCTACATTTACCTCAAACCATTGAGTCATCTTATTCCCTACTCTTAAACACGCTCTGATCTCTTCATACAAACTCTTGACTGCTCTTAACAAAATCCTCCAATTTCGTAAATCCTTAGCACATTCAACATTGCTGCCCTATCCACACTATCAAACGCATTTTCCATTTGCTGAAAGCTCAAAATACCTCCGTATTTTTCTCTAAATACTTCTTACATAACTATCTTACTGCAAACATCTGATACGCACACCCTCTTTCCCTCCTAAAAGTGCACTGCTCTTCTCATGTTGCACCTTTTGTGACCTTTATTACCCCTCTATCAACACCCTGCCATTAGATATATATATATATATATATATATATATATATATATATATATATATATATATATATAAATATAGCCTTCAGATTGAGAGGATAATGGGTAGTGTTCTAAATCACCATACTACACTCTTCCCGATAATTATTACGATAAATTGAATTGTTCTATTAAATCATGGTATATTAAGGGATGGGTGTCGTTTTGATTGGTCGGTCGTGAAGATGCTAGTAAGGCTGGTAATACTATAACATTGAAATATTGGTAACACTGATCCATTTAACTTATTGCGAGGTCGTGAATTCACTCATACGGTGGTGCACCCAATCTGTCAGGCTGTGTGTCCACTGAAAATACGGGTCTAAGTCCGATCATATGAGTTAGAAGATTATCTTAACCAGCCACCAAGTCAGACAGGCCCTTAATTCCTAAGTTCAATATCATTGTTTGAAAGTTCTATTCTATTCTATATACTCAGGCCCAATCTCCACTTTTCGTATTTTTTTCTGTTCTTTTTCCCTATTTTCCTTTATTTTCTGATTTTTTTTTTGGGGGGGGGGGTCGACTCAATAAAGAGCCAGAATAGGGACAACACAACAGAAAACAATGAACACACGAAAACAAAATACAAATTCACACACATCTAGGTCATCCAGGAGAAGAAGAATTGTTTGAAAGTAGCCATAGTAAAGCCACAACAACATGCGTTATCTAATTGAAATCCAACTTTACGTGTTAAGCAATTGTCACACTATGCCGAATTAAGTGCCGACGCTCCACGACTTAAGGAGTGGCGATAGAAGGGGGGAGACCACTGGCGAGTAACGCGGGTGATCGCGGGACGGGACGCCCACGGCGGGCAGTATGGACGGGCACGCCGCCTGACGGGGTCTGGACGAGGTCGAGCGGTGACCATGCAAGACCTAAGGGAGATAAATGTTGCAGCCGGGGCGGCGACATGCGCCATAGCGCACAAAGTAGTTGACAACAATGCTCCCGACGAGCGGCGCCTATAGATACTACTGCGGCGATGGATGGCCACCCTGGACGCCTACTCCGTCACGCTTGATCCCGACCGACGCAAACCGGTTCGTCGGGGAAAGGACGTCACACGAGCGGCGACGTTGCCAGGTTGCGGACTCACAGGAAGCCCTCCCCCTATGACGCCGCCTGGGCGGTGACTCAAGAAAGTGTTGAAATTCGTCTTTGCTCATGGACGCCGTCAGACGGCGTCTATGGTCGCCGCTGGAGACTGTCTGACGGCGTCCCACTCCAGTTTGGTTGCCTCTAAAAATATACCCGAGCCCTTGGGATGGCGTAGGCTCGCCGCAGGTCCCCGCAGGTTGTTACTGTGACCTACCTTATAGCGGCGTCTGACGCAGACAGGCCGGCGCCCTTGTAACGTCTGACGCCGACTGGACGCCGCCCGCCTACCGTCCCCATCCCGTCCATGTCCTTGACCTCAGCTACCGCCGACTCAGATTATGAGAATTGTGCGTGTCGAACCTTTCCTGAGGCCCCTGACGACCTCTCCCGATGTCTCTCTTGAGTTGGCACCCACTCACATCGCGCGGCAATGTAGGCAAAAACCTCGTTACGACCCTTAATTCATTGAGCGTCGGCACTTAATTCGGCATAGTGTGACACCTGCTTTAGAGATGATTCTACTGACCGTGTTGATCATATCCCATAGTAGCAGAGCGTCCCATAGTCCCTGTAGAGCGGCATCCACCTCCAGTAGGCTTGCCTCCACCTCTGTACTGGCTGGTCCGTGGTGGCGGCCCCCGGTGTCCAATGAACCCTCGTACACCTGAACACAAACTTTGTTATTTTCTTAACCCTTTCAGTATACCACGATGTATGCTTTCATTTTAAAGTGACTATTAATTAGACGATTTTGGTAAGTTGAGAAAGGGTTTATAGGAGTTCAAGAGAGAATTGAGAGAAATTTACGCCTTTGATTTAATTGATCCTACGTATACTGATTATTTTCGTCTAATAATGGCCCAGGTTAAATGAAGAAGCATTTAAGCAAAAACTGAAAGGATATAAATATTTTTCGGTTTAGCAATCAGAAAAACGAATGTAAAGTTTATTTGTTTTTTGTTTCAAGCCAGTTTTATAGATGCAATAATGTATGTTAATCATTCATAAACGTCCCAGTTGCTTATATGTATTCACAACTGAATTTGTAATATATAATGTAATATTGTTGAATTACATAAGCTAACTAACAATTAAACATAGAACTTATTGCATACAATATATGACAGAACATTTATTTGCGTAGCATATTATACTTTAGAGGTAAGAAAGGGTAAAACGTATATACAACAAATATAAAGTATATACATACAGTATATATATATATATATATATATATATATATATATATATATATATATATATATATATATATATATATATATATATATATATATATATTACTTTTGTTTTACTAGTTTGTTCTATTTACTATTGTATACATATCAATTCATTGACAATTTACGTAATTATGAACGTCAACCCGAAAATGTTGTTAACGTTTTTCAACCCTAATCATATGGTATTTGTTGTTTTTGGCATAACGAGGCATCTTTCAACATTAACTACTGTATGTCCTCTATGGGGTTAATGCCTCATTGTATTGAAGAAGTTACAGAATAATGATATATTTCAGGTGAGAAAGGGCGTAGAATGGCTCACAAACATGCTTGGACCTTTTGTGTTTTATAATACGCAAGTTAAATATTTCAGTATAACATGAATCACTTCTTTTCTATTGAATGGCTATTATTAGGCGATTTTTATTCAGATTAGGAATAGTATGTTGAGGTTGGGCAAGTATTTGAGCCAGTCTGTATCCTTTTAACTCCCAAGCCGTATTAAGGGGAGGTGTTTAGTTGATTCCCTAGACTTCCATCAAGCTTAAAATTACTTGCCCTTGACCCCCTTTCACAAGATAAATTTGTAAATTTTTCGGTAGAAAAATATCCCGGCCCAAGGCTGGTTCCCCTTAAATTACAGGCTCGCTATCGCTCGCCAGGAAAAAATCGACACCTAAATGGCACGAATGGTCTTAAAATTGACAGACATGGGGCGAGGGTTCTTAAAATCGCCAAACTAATGGGGCAAGCGTCTTTAAATTTCACAAGCAATGGGGCTAAACATGAGGGAGAAATAGGTTAAAAAAAAAATCCTCCAGGTGGAAATCTCCCCTTAAGTCAACTAGTGGATTGTTTTTTCTATGTGTAAGAAGGGGACAAAAAGCAAAGTTACTTTTAAATTGGAGAGTGAAAGGGTCAAGTTACACTTACTTATAAGTGTAATCTTATACACCTTATTTCATGAAACCGTTTCTTTAAATTTGTGCATAGCATAACTAATGCAGTTGGTTGTACAATATTTGGAAAGCGAAAAAACATAAGAGTACCATGAAATGTTAGTGAGTGACTATAATGTTGTGACTGACTGACCATGACGAGGCTGTACTGCTCGCTGTGGAGGAGGTGGAGGGCGTGGTGGAGGTGTGTAGCTAGGAAGCGGGGGGTTGGGGGTAGAGGGGCCGGGGGAGGGGGCACACAGTAGTCGGCCACAGTGTTGTCCTCCCACGGAACATCACATCTAAAACACAACACATAATACTCAAAGTAGAATAAATATATAGTCACAATAATTATTGCAAGGACTGGTAATTCGTATCAGTATAGTGAGAGTAGCATCAATGAAACAATCAATAAAAATAAGGCATACACCATGACAGCACTTTGCTATATTCACTTTTCAGCTCCACTCCTTGGATTTCTTCTGATGAAGATCCAGTCCGCAATTCTTTCCATCCCAGGTAATAGCTCTCTGGCCTATGTATCGAATTGCTACAGCCATGAAACTTTGGGTGGTTACCTACCTAAACCACCACAGGAACAGGGTCCACTTCAGAGAAACGACCCATGTTCAAATACAGTAGAAGCTGGAGCTCACAAACTAAACAACAAATTTGTTTGAAGACAGTTTTAGAGAGGAAATATTAGTACAAAATGTATTCCTACGAACGATTCTGTGGTGACAACTGGTACCAAAGAAGTTCATGTGACTCTCCTACTAGTCACTATTGACTGTCCTTGTCTGGCAACCATATAAACCAAATAGCATAAATATCTTAAAACATACTGAGGCATGAACTGCCAAAAATACAATTATAGAAACAAATTAAAAGAACACCACACTACAACTACGAGATGCACAGATTAGCTTAAGTGGGGATGGGCGTATTTATTTGCTTATTTATGTATAATTTTATTATTATTTTTATTTCCTCCCTAGACGTCCATCAAGGTTAAAAAAAAACCCAAGACCCTCCTTCAAGATAAATTTGTAAATTTTTAGATATAAAAATTTCCCGCCCGAAGGCTGGTTTCTCATATATTGCAGGCTCACTATCGCTCGCCAGGAAATAATCGACACCTAAATGGCACGAAAGGTCTTAATATTGACAACAAAATTGTGCAAAAATCTTAAAATCGCAAAACTAATGGCCTGAACGTCTTAAAATCTGAAAACTAATGGGGCTATATAAACATGAGGAAGAAGGGGGACCAGAAAGGTAGTCCGATTATCTCTACATAAATAATAATTGATACTAACCCAAACCAGTGGAAGAGTGCTGTTTTGAGGCCGTGTTTAGTTGCAGTAATCCATATCGGCTCGACCAATGGCTCAATATGACTTAACTCTTCTTCTTCCGACCTGGTCCTCCACAACCGGAAAGTCAAGTTTTGGTCAGGATCGTAGATGTTGTCGCCGACCATACCGTGAAACTCCGGGTACAGGCCTTCAGAGGAAACCTTTATTAGTCAGGGGATATCATGGTATCTTGGAATGTCTTACCGAACAATATTATGTAGTTAAAGGATGAACAAATTGTAATAATAAAAGTGTAGTTTGATATGATATTTCAGGTAATATTATATTACTGTTTGTTATATAATATACATAAATGACCTTTATTTGGGTATAACCAGTAGGATAAGTAAATTTGCAGACGATACCAAACTGGGGAGAACAATAGATTCAGATAGCGACATAGAGTGCCTCCAAAGGGATCTAGATACCTTACACGAATGGTCAGTATATTGGCAGATGAATTTTAACATTGACAAATGCTAGGTATTAAAGATAGGGAAGATGAATAAAAATGCAAAATATAAACTAGCTAATATGGAATTAGAAAACTCAGACTGTGAGAAAGATCTGGGTGTGTTTGTTAGTAATGATTTGAAGCCTATAAAATAGTGTATAAGCGTTCTTAACAAGGCAAACAGGATTTCCGGGTTCATCTCTAGGAGTGTGAGTAACAAAACTGCTGATGATATAATAAAACTGTACTTGTCATTAGTGAGACAGCATATGGATTATGCTGTTCAATTTTGGTGTCCATATTACATAAGGGACATAGATTCCTGGAGAGCGTATAACGTAGAATGACCAAAACGATCCATAATATTAGAAATCTTTCATATGAAGTAAGGTTGAAGAAATTAGGCTTACATTCCTTAGAAAGACGCAGAGTTAGAGGGAATATGATAGAGGTGTTCAAGTGGGTTAGTGGGATTAATATGATAGAGGTGTTCAAGTGGGTTAGTGGGATTAATATGATAGAGGTGTTCAAGTGGGTTAGTGGGATTAATATGATAGAGGTGTTCAAGTGGGTTAGTGGGATTAATATGATAGAGGTGTTCAAGTGGGTTAGTGGGATTAATATGATAGAGGTGTTCAAGTGGGTTAGTGGGATTAATATGATAGAGGTGTTCAAGTGGTTAGTGGGATTAATATGATAGAGGTGTTCAAGTGGGTTAGTGGGATTAATATGATAGAGGTGTTCAAGTGGGTTAGTGGGATTAATATGATAGAGGTGTTCAAGTGGGTTAGTGGGATTAATATGATAGAGGTGTTCAAGTGGGTTAGTGGGATTAATATGATAGAGGTGTTCAAGTGGGTTAGTGGGATTAATATGATAGAGGTGTTCAAGTGGGTTAGTGGGATTAATATGATAGAGGTGTTCAAGTGGGTTAGTGGGATTAATATGATAGAGGTGTTCAAGTGGGTTAGTGGGATTAATATGATAGAGGTGTTCAAGTGGGTTAGTGGGATTAATATGATAGAGGTGTTCAAGTGGGTTAGTGGGATTAATAAAGGGGACATAAAAAATGTACTGAAGCTCAGTGATAGCGAAATAACTTGAAATGGTTTCAAAGTAGACACATTTAGTTATAAAACAGATATAGGCAAGTATTGGTTTGGTAACGAGTGATGTGGTGGGATCAAGAACGATAGAGAGATTCAAAATATAATTAGATTGGCATATGCACGAGATGGGTTTGGTGTGAGGGGGATCTGTCGGGTGTGTGCAGATTCCCGGTTTCTTATGTTGACCTCTGAATGTATTGGTGAGGTCGGTCTTCATGGTGTTAGTGAATTGGGCCTATAATTAGGAATGGGTGTGAGAGGGATCTGCCTTGTGTGGGTCAATCGGATTTCTGCAGACTCCCATTTTTTTATGTTCTTATGTTATTTTTAAATTTGTAAGGCCAATGCGATATTCCTCATGCTTTGATATTCTGATCATTATATTCGATATTATTTTATGTTAAATGTTATATTATTAGGCTGCCAGTGGTACAGCAAATCAAATATAACTGATTCTCGATTATCAGTGAATTTGCTGGTAACCTCCCTTTTATCATCAACACGCAGATGATGTATGTTAGCCTGTTTGGGTCTCTCTCTCTCTCTCTCTCTCTCTCTCTCTCTCTCTCTCTCTCTCTCTCTCTCTGATGGGGGGGGGGGGGGGGGGGGTAGGTGGGTGTTAATACCTGTAGCCAGAGTGTACCAGTTAGGGAGTGAGTCAGAAGGGAACACAGGGTCGAGGTAGGTTCCAGTTACTCCCTGGGTAGTGAAGTAACTGAACCCAGGTCCTGAAGCCTGGTGCTGCTCCAGATAATCCCACCGCAACCTATTGGATAAATACGTAATATTTAGTACATCACACACACACTTCATATATATACTTTATATAAATACACACACACACACACACACCTCCCCATGGCATAACAGATAGCGCGTCTGGCTCACAACCAGAAGGTCCCGAGTTCGAAACCCGGGCGGGGAAGACATTTGGGCAAGTCTCCTAATGGTGTAGCCTCTGTTCACCTAGCAGTATAAATAAGAACATTGAATAAGTGGACGAAGTTGTGACGTCCCATCTGGGGTTGGTGATCGGTTACAAGGCGAGATGGGTATCGTCATGGTCAACCTAAGCTACTGGTCAACCTAAGCCTTCGGGTGAGACTGGTACCGTAGTGAGAATGGTACCGTACAGATTAACCCTAAGCCTTCGTTTTCAAATGTTGCCAATTGGCTCAAAAACAGACTACACACACAGCCACAGCCATTCGAACGATACATCAACACTTAACCCGGGAGCTGCGGGGAGACTCTTAAGAGTTCCCCCGGCGCACTGCGGGGAGACTCTTAAGAGTCAGAGAAAAAAAAAAATCAACTTTTGACATCGAAAAAAAAAAAATTTTGTATTTTTGTTTTTTTTGTTTTTTTTGGCCCCTGGGCCATGCAAAATCTCAGTCCTCTACCTCCCCTCCTTCCCCACTTTCCTCCTCTCCTTCAGTTATCACCTATTTTCCCTGTTATTCCCTTATTCTGAGGTATATTTTCGTGCTAACATTAGAAATCCGATTGGAGGGTGTGGTCATCACTGATAGCAAGCGAGTGCAAGAGAGAGAGAGAGTATCGATCGACTGTGTCTTGGTGGCCTTGGGGGAAATTGGCGGGAAAGCAGATTGCCTCACCCATACATTATACAACTCGCGGGCTATATCTCCGATTTTGACCATCCAAACGCTGTTTTCACTCGTTTTATTGTTGTTTCAGGTTAATACCTTTATAATCAACCCATAATAGGCGCATATGGATAAGTATTAATGCTATTAATGGCACAATGAATATTTTAGTGACGGAAACACCTCAAATACGTCAGCACAGGGGGACGTTTCCAATTACCCCCATGCGCACTTCAGAGGTTAACATACAGTTCACGCAATACATTCCCAGTTAAGGAGGCGCAATAATAATGAGCTTAGCTCGCATTGCGTGGATTCCCCTTGATGAACAAGTGAGTGAATTACAGACTAATCAAAGACTGTCTAGCAGCAAAGAAACTCGCCCATGAAGCATTCTACCGGACCAACTGTCAATATCATAGGGAAAATCTCACCAATCTTCGTTGTAAAGCAAATAAATTAATTAAACAGATTAAAATATGGTATGAACAACATATTGCGAATATAAGCAAGTCAAGTCCAAAAGAGATTCATAGCTATATCAGATGTAAAAAAGTAGTTACCTCGACAATTGGCCCGCTAGTTGACGAAAAAGGCGAACAAATTCATGATGTAATTCAAATGAGCAACACTATAAATAACGTTTTGCATCAGATGTTTACTGAGGAAGACATTAACTCTGTTCCTCATATTCCGCCAGTTCAAATTAACAATTGTAATGCCCTATGCAACATTCAAATTACAAACGCAGACGTCATCGCGATGCAATATCAAAACTAAAATCCAATAAATCCCCTGGACCAGACAAATTTTCGCCAAAAGTCATTAAAGAAGTAAAAGATGAAATTTCGAAAACCACTAAGCCTTCTATTTAACAAATCAATACAAAACAATAAAGTCCCCAACAAATAGAAATTAGCTACCGTAACGCCCATTTAAACAAAACAGGAAATAAAACCCTGCCTGGCAACTATCGCCAATCAGCCTCACCTCAATTTTATGCAAGCTGCTCAAAACAATAGTCCGAAATAATATTGTATGACATTTAGAAAACAACGACCTTACACTCCTTAATTCGCGGCGTCCGTCATGTGACAGGGAGAGAGGAAATAGGCCAAATAGGTCATTTGAAACTAGTTTGACATCTCTACCACAGTATACAGTTTGGGGTAAACATAGTGTTGCCAATTTAGCTACTTTACCACTAGATCTAAAGCTATTTACTTCGATCTAGAGCCAAATTTGTACATCTAGCTACATGAATTCTAACGATATTCTGTAGATTTGATCCATTTTAGAGATATATTGTAGAGATTGTGCCATTATTCTAGCCATTATCGGCATTAATTTACTATCTAGCGGACTTGATGTGGCAACGCTGGACCGTCACCGTAAACATCCGTGTTTCCGTACTGTAATGCAGATTAATTGAAAAGAGGCTGCCAAAGCCAACATAGGTTAAACCTATGATGGTTCCGTATCTAATTTGTATTGTATTGCGTTTTTGATTGTGTGTGGCAATTTTGACACATTTATCAAGAAATGCACAATTCCCACAAATGCTCTCACTTGCATGCCACACAATTATTGGACTGGTGGAAAATGATAAAGCTACTATGGGTTTCAGAGGCCGTGTGGCATCGTTTTCCGGGAATAAGTTATTAACAAACAGTTGGATCAGTATGATATTTTGACACAGCTTTTTTTCACAATGTCCCCTAGTTTTTGTCAATATCGCGAATTACCAATAGTGTAGAATTAAGCCACTTGTCCCTGTGGCATGAGGTTAAAGTCGCACATTAATGACTAAGAAACGGACAAGGCTACCGTGGCTTACCTGTGAGAACCACCAAACCATTATAGCTCCTCCATCAAACACGATAGTTATCAGCCACCACCCAACCCTATTATAGCCTTTAAATTCAAGTAATCTGTCAATATCAAGTATAAATATACAAAAATACATACTGTTTGTATATTCATACTTGATATCGACAGATAACTTGAATTTAAAGGCAATAATAGGGTTGGGTGGTAGTTGATAACTACCGTGTTTGATGGAGGAGCAATAATGGTTTGGTGGTTCTCACAGGTAAGCCACGGTAACCTTGTCCGTTTCGCGACTTTAACCTCATGACACAGGGACAAGTGGCTTATTTATACACTTTTGGTAATGCACTATATTGACAAAAATTAAGGGACTGTGTGTAAAAAGCTGTGTCAAAATATCATACTGATCCAACTGTTTGTTAATAAGTTATTCCCGAAAAACGATGCCACACGGCCTCTGAAACCCATAGTAGATATAATTGATGTCTTATATTTTCCATTTCTTCTTATTATATTATCTCCTTTCATATTGACATGTCCTGACTAAGTCTTTACGTTGTATTTTTTTTTGTGTGTGATTATTCAGCATATTTCACTATGCAGTACTAAATATAGTTATGTTTATATGAATAATATTCTAAGAAGCCTTAAAAATATTGTTCTGCTGTATTAATTAAAATGTAAAACTTGCAAACTAAACAAACCAAAATTGGGACAAGGACAATATAAAGTCAAATTAAATTATCAAAATCGCTATGTGGAAACAATATTCTACATAACGTGCATTTGAAAATCCATATTATTCAGTATACGTTCCATCCAGAAGCTGAGGCTACAACTAGTAACTAATTTTGATAGCGCTTTACATTAATTTCATTGGAGGTGTTTGGTGGTGTGGTGATATTAATACAAAATAGATCATATATAATAATGTTGTAAAGTATACAAATACTGGCATTTATTACCCTCCCAATGATTCTCCTACACTCACTGCTGTGATGTCAAGGGACAAAAAACATTATCATATCTATCAGAAATATTTATAATAATGAGAAGGCCATACCTAATGAAGATAATTTCTCGTTGAATAATAATATAAAGATGACATCAAGAGAGATGGATATAAATATCTAGAATGTGTGCGAGAACCAGCTAATTGGCAAGCTGGTAGGATTAAGGCAATGGTTAACTTGTTCTGTATAATGACGTTTATATTATTATTTTGGATATATTCATTTTAGACGATGTGTTCCGCTTCGGAAGAACAGTACGAGTCTAATGAATACAGAATAAATTGTAGGGTAACATTAAGTGAATTGTGTCTGGTTGCAAAGCAGTTTCGTGTTATATTATTTCGTGTTTATATTGAACATTTATTTTTTCAACAATTGCCCTGCATATTAAATATATTGTCGTGAATCCTAGCTGGTATATATACCGTAGTTTGAATTTCCCGGGTTCACGACAGCTGGTTCCTTTTTGTTTGTACGCATTACTTTATTTATCTTTGTGGATAAATATTACTGTGGTTACACCAATTATATCTTAGTTTATTTTCCCTTATTATTTAATCACGGGGGACGATATAGAACCCTTAAATATATTTTATATTGTCACGATAAAAGGGAATATCAGACACACTTCACACAGACTTCGTCCCACTAACAACATAACAAACCACCAGTTGCTGCCACATAACAGCAGAACTTCCCTGATATTCACCTATCGACATGTCCATCACCTAAGCTACACTCTTTGCATCACAGCTAAGTTCCTTTAATACTAGAAGTACTTCAATATCTAGACTACCACAGATAACCTACACATACATGTTTACAAGTAAGTCAAACGCCGACCCGACCCGGTAACATTTTTATAGCCTAGGCCAATTCATCTTTCCAGGTTTAATTATTTAATTTATATCCGTTTCTCCTCTACCCCTAGGAATAATAAACAGGATATATATCATGTTACCAATATAGTTTATGCTTCCTCATACAACCGCGCCAAATCATTGCACAACAATATTGATGACATAATCGCATATTTCGTGAAGTAACTGAACTGATCTGTCTATCTATTGCCATACGCCCGTAATCCCCGAGAGGAGGTGGACACGAAAGAATCCCCTTCATATGCTTTTGTATGCCGACGCAACTCATTATCATGCTTTTTCTCAATTAATTTCACAATATATGTGTAGCTTAAGTATGCAAGTTTATTGTGCAATACAATATAACAATGACAAAAGATTAACTTATTATGTTAACCCATTGAATGCGGGTGACGTTCCGGAATGCACAAGACAATTTACCGCAATTTACAGGCTTTTAAGCCTGTGGAGACAAGTGCGAGTGAGCGGGAGCACGGTAGGCCGCCTTCCACCTTCCAACCAGCCGACCGGGACACTGAGGA
Organism: Paralithodes platypus; assembly: GCA_032716605.1. Taxonomy (NCBI): domain Eukaryota; kingdom Metazoa; phylum Arthropoda; class Malacostraca; order Decapoda; family Lithodidae; genus Paralithodes; species Paralithodes platypus. The sequence continues at coordinate 31,817,094 of CM064507.1, read as the reverse complement.
GTATGAGCCATACTCCCGCGAGACATAGCAGCGCTGCCAAAGGCAAATGTAGCGCGGCATTAGCGACAATCGTCATTTTAGCGAATGTCTATTGTAGCGCTGCGGGTGAAGCTCGCACGCTACGAAGCTCATTCTGGTGTCATCTTGAAGCTATTTTCTTCTAGTTCATTCATACACTTTCTCAGTCATTCAGGAGTGCCTGAATGATCTCTAATATAGCGGAAATATGACTGCAGGGTAAGTGTTAATAAACAGTATGTTCGCGATAGTATGAGCAGTTCGTAAAGGTATGCTCAATTAGCTCCAGGAATCATAATTATTCAATTTATATTTATCAAGCAGTCCTAGTAAAGTAAATAGATCAGGGACATAATGTGTTGATGAAATAATGCCTTGCAATTCTCGAGGGTAATATACTCTAGGACTAGGTAATAGAGATTGCTCTCACAACAAACCGTGAATTATGTCTCCTTATATGAAATCATCTTAAATTGTAAGACTTAAGGGGGTCACCGTTTTTTTTTTATCTTTCTCTCCTTTTTTCTCTTTCCCTGTCCATTTGGTCCCATTCAGCCAACTGTGTTAAGACGTTTATCCCCATCCAGGTGTAGCCTATGGAGAAATCCGGCTTCGCCGGAGAAATTTTTCTATCGAAAAATTTACAAATTTAGCTTGCTGTCAAAACAAAAATATATATATGCTGGCTCGCTACCGCTCGCTGGAAAAATATTGACACCTGGATGGGGGTAAAGGTCTTAAAACAGTAGGCTGAATGGGGCCGAATGGATACAAGCCAAAAAGAGAGGGAGAGAAATATAAAAAAAAGCGAGGTGGGCTCCCTTAACATTATACCCTGGCCAAACTGTGATATAAAATAATCCAAGTTTACATGCAGTCACTCGAAGTTTCAGTGTTACTTAGGCAATGCAGGAATTATTAATCAATACAAATTTTGCTACATGAATCATTTAACACAGTGCTACTCTTTTGTTCTCTCTCTCTCTCTCTCTCTCTCTCTCTCTCTCCTTCTCTCCTTCTCTCTCTCTCCTTCTCTCCTCTCTCTCTCCCTCTCTGAAAAACTCGACTTAGCTCTACAGTGATACCAAAATATGCTTCATATACTTTTGTAATTTGTATTTATATTGTTTTCTAGGTTATCACACATCTATTATTAACGTTCATCATTAATGCAAGTTAATCAGACACAATTAGAATAGTACTGTACCTGATGAATAGTTAACCCCTTCTGTACCGGCAACGTTCTTTTAACTTTATTTTGGCTACTTTTAAACGATGTATTGAGTTTCCAAAGGGCCTCCAGCAATAAACAAACTTCAAACTATCTCACTTAACCCTTTTTACTGCCACAGATCCTTCTTACGCTGCACAAAATCGTCTAAATATAGCTTGAATAAATAAAAGGACGTAGTCGGTACAGAAGGGGTTAAGGTCATAGGATTTACCCTGTAACATGTTAGTAGGCCTTAAGAGTAAAACATGTGTAATTCCAGCCATAGGAGAGCTTTCGGTAATAAGTTCTTTATGAAAACTCATACTAATTTCAACCTTATGTCAGACAGCAATAAAGACTAAATTAGGCTCAAACTATGCAGTGTGGGTAAGGAAAGGGGGCAGTTTAGCATGATACACAGGAAAATTGACTTTAGATCACCATGAACAGAGAGGAATTTGGAATCAAAGTTTAAACACAGTTGCCAGCTACACTACATATACCGATAATCATGAGGGAAATGCTTTACCAACAAATTTGCCTAGCTAAAAAATAACTGTTTAATATATACATCAGACATGTCTTATCTCTACCATTAGGCTTTATGTATTAATATAATTATGTTATCATCTGGAATGTTTTCTTTCTGGCTACTGGTAATTTAGAATCATGATGAACCTATCTCTCTATTACCTACATACAGTTTATTATACCAGAAAACATAAATTTTATGTTTTCAACTTAATTAATATCCCACCAACTCAATAGCAACTGTGACTCTCATGCTTGAGGGAAGTAATCCACAGATCGACACTTTCTCACAACACAAAGTTTTTTTTTCATCTAAATTATCTTATTATACTCCTTCTGTTAATCTACTTTGATGCTAGTTTGTGGTTTGCTAACAAAAACTCTATGTTATATATTTAGTGACATGTATACTATTACTTTCATTCATACCGATAATGTAGTTGAAGAGAGAGAGAGAGAGAGAGAGAGAGAGAGAGAGAGAGAGAGAGAGAGAGAGAGAGAGAGAGAGAGAGCCAAATAAATGTTCGCATCACTACTTCAGTCACAATGATGTCACTATTTTGTTTCAAGTTTCTCTTGTCCTAGTATTTAATAAGCACTTTACCTAACAAGTCATTTAACCACATTGCCTAACTATAGTCATTTAGTCACAAACTAAGTATAGATGGGTATTAAGTAAGAGTCATTAATACTTTGCAGTCTAATACGGTATGACTAATGCTAACTGATAGTGATGTGGCTAATTGAGAGAGTTTGAGCACATTCCGGCAATATATTTATCAAATTGTATTGCTAACTTATATAACCTACCACTACTTTCTCCCCTCCACCTCCACACCCGCCCACCTCTGCACCCATCGTTCGCCACCTCCACACCCTTACCTTCCTCCACCCCTTAGTGACCAGTAGGATAGAAACAAACGACCGAACCCGGAGAGTGCTTCAATGGGGTGCAAAGCATAAATTATATTAGTTCTATTGGTATGAGTTTTTCATAGCTTTCCGATCTAATTACGGAACACTTCGGCTATATTAAGTGATATCGTTCTTAACACCAATTACACCCACTAGAATTAATTAAAATATATGATCCTCCGGGGATTCGAATCCAGGGTGCCCCATACAGAGTTTACAAACTTTGACCATTTTCCGCCAACAGTACACGACGACGATTAATATCCATTTATCGAACACTGGATAACAAACCAATACAAAGCATGCAGGCATTTAATATTATAATTCTAGATAACAATGACTTGTAGCACCTGTATTTTAGTTTATATATAACGACGTTTCTGTAGCTGATGTCCAGTACTTAGTTCTGTGTATTAATTAATATGAAATAAGTGAACTTTGTTTATATATAATTACGGTGTATACAGTAGTTACTGGTTTTCCTATACATGCATGCTGGTAAATTTTACAATTATGTTATATTTTTTGTTTTCCTACAGTGGTCATATCTTACAATAAATGAGTGTATATTTGTAGGCTTATATGACAGATCAGTAGCGAAGTTGTAAAATCAGTAGGTAGCGAAACCACCGAGTAGCAAAACCACTCCTTCTAAGTAGCGAAACCTCTACCCTCGTGGGATGGCATACGGATAAAATCAGGAGAGTTACCTAACATACTGCACTTAATATTATAGCTAAGCTAAAATCATCCCATCATGAGTTACTCATACCTTACCTAATCTTAAATCCAAGTTTACTTTCAACTATAGAATTGTGCAATTGAGATGGCTATTTATCATAATTTACGTGATATTATAAATAACTTTGATTGATGCCAATCATACCGTACTTAGTTACAATATATATTGAGTAACTTGAAACCTAGCCAACAAAATGTACAGAAGTTGTTAAGAAAGCAAACAAAATTATAGGTTTTATGGATAGATTTTTTGAGCATAAATCCAAAGATGTAATTCTCACTCTTTACAATTCGTTAGTTCGTCCACTTCTGGCTGGCTCTCCTCTCATGAATGAACCGGTCAGCAATACATCCAATACATCGTCTTTTTCACACCCCAAATACTATTCCCACTTGTTTTATTGCTGTTACATGTTAATATCTTCATATTAAACGTAAAATAGGCCCATATGAATAAGTAATAACGATATTTATCGGATAATGACTATTTTCGTCGGGATTGTATACAAATATCTTCGCCTGGCGGGCACTTTCAAATACCATAGGTTCGCCGTTAAAAGGTTAATCTAGTTGTCAATTTGTGGAATGGGCTTCCCCGAGATGTTATAGACTGCAACACCGTTGAATCTGTTAAAGTTCGCCTAGACAAGCACCTTGCCTAGAACCCATATATAACTGCATTTGTAAATGAATACATTATTTCCTAAGTACTGCATTGTTATTTTATTTACCTAATTGAATTCACACTTCATCATATCCTCTCTGAGAAACTGTTGGGCGCTTAATACATCAGTAACTTTTAACCTCGAGGGGTCGCAAGACTTATTGTTTGCTTGATATCCTTTGTACTCCTTTGTACTTGATTTCGCCTGACGATTATGCTTATGATAAAAAACTTTCAATTATATGTTGACTATATAATGATTACATTCATGAACTGGATTTTATTTAGGCTGTCAAGAATTACATACATATTATGATATATGTTATGTAGCCCATGCGCCGATAAAGCTATAGAATTATGGTGGGACCTATTCTAGGACAACTATATAGAGGATGGAAGCCACAAAGAAACATCTAGGAAGTCCTATGTATCATATGTAATAAATTTGTGATAATATACTATTATTAGATTACTTCAAATCCCCTCACTACAAGCCATCCAAGAACAGCCATTATACAGCTGTTGTTGTATATACAATTTGGGGGAATACATATACATTTTAGTGAACCTGAGACAAACAATGCTTCTAGTGTACACGTGTGTTTGGGTGTGTCTGAGGGTGTGTGTCTATGTGTGTGTGTGAGTGTCTGTATGTGTGTGTTTCTGTGAGTGTGTTCTTCCATCTCCTTCATTAAGTTCTCGTAGACACCTGACCATATGCCAGCAATAGCACACCTATTTTTATTATGATTCGCTAATTGTTGGCTGACGGCTGACGTCCGCGACTAATCACCGACAAGTTATCAATTGTGTCTGCGAAACTCGCAGACATGTCGTCAAATGGTCCCATGTAGTCGACCGTGGTTGGAGTGGCTGAAGTTCAAATTTGACAGGCGTCAGAGGTTGTCAATCTAAGGTCGCAAACATTTCAACGACAGGTCGCAGAATATTCAATGACATGTTGGAGATTGCTTGGTGACAAGCTGCATGTAGTCGTTAATTTTATCAAAATAAAGGTCACAAGCCCGACAATCAGGCCTATTCCTAAGTGGAGTTTCCACCTGCCTGATTTCCGTCATCGATAAGTCCCGACATCCCGTTTTCGGCCCTTGTCTTGTCTTGTCTGCAAAAATTCATCCATGATCATCTTTGGTTCCCGAATGGTCACTGAAATTCTGCTGGAGTTGGAAAAGTGGTCGTGAGACTCGCGCTGATTTATGAAAAAAAATATCAATCTGAATGTCGGTTACGTGCCTGATGGTCTAGCAGTGTCGGTCGCATGTCTGCGAGTGATGTGTGACTTGTTGCCGATATTTGGATGTGTTTGACAGGGTGTCGCACAAAAAAAAAACCGTTACGAACAAGGCCAACCAAGCCCAACTTGTTGCCGACGCACTGTAAATCTATGCAACTTGTCGGACGACCAGTCGACGACATGACCCAGCTGATGGGGTTTTGTCAGTCAGACAAAATATCCAACCTTGGCCGAATGCGTGTATGATATACTCGACAGTGTTGGCGAGTGGCATCGATCGTTCTGCGACACCTTCAGACATGTCAGCGAAACTACCCGACATGTTCGGCAACCATGTTCGATCCTCAAGAAACTATGTTTTTTTAAAAGATTAACCAGCTGACTGTTCGGTGGGCAGCGATATGGCCGGTGTGCTGGCCCATAAATCAGTGTTCAAGTCGGTATCCAGAGGTTTCCCCACCTGAAAGGTTTGCAGGTTTCGCGACTTTAATTCGTTAATGTTGTTTTCTTTCTTGGAATGTTTCAATAACATGCACAATTTAAAATAAATTAATGATATTAAGGGTATATTTGCTTCTGTGTTTATTGTATTCATTTTTGCAGTGAGGTACAGAGCTTAAAATATATGAATGATATGTATGGTAACAATGTTTCAATGTATTTTGTTTCTCTTTCAAGTGTTTCAATGGGGTGCACAGTTTAAATGATATTAGTGCTATTGTTATGAACGTTTCATAGCTTTCCGATCTATTATTACTCAAACACTTTGCTATATATATATAAGTAAGCAGTTACATGTACAGTACACAAAGGACTGGGGTTCTCGTAAGGGGCTCCAGTCCTGGTCACTTTAAAGGAAGAGGTTGGGGTTCTCGAGTTAGGCTAGGCAAACCGAGGGTTTACATTCCCAGTCATAGACTACAGTAGATCTGGACTGGACACGAAAATGGAACTTTGCAGTAAGGGACCCAAAATCGGAGAACGAACACCCAAGTTCGAACCTCGAAACTGCGAAAATATCACATGTTCGTCGCAGTTTCCAGGCTCAAGCTTGGGGCTTCGTTCTCCGATTTTGGGTCCCTTACTGCAAAGTTCCATTTTCGTGTCCAGTCCAGATCGACTGTAGTCTATGTCCCAGTATATCTGGGTGTATAAATCTTGGGTAGGCTCGGGGGCTCCGGTCTTGCAGACTTCCTGACTTTTCGTGGCCTTAATCATCCTCTAGGGTCGACAGCCTTTAAAGTACTATTTTAACTAATTACAGTACGTTGCTATTGTATACTAAACCGTGCTAGCGTTAATAACACTAAAAAGGGAAAACACTGAGTTATAAGTCACCACCTATACCATAATGGTATGTAATCACTTATTAGATGGGTGGCAATGTCGACTTTCGAGCTGTTGACGCTTTAGAGAACCGAGAATCTTCTCAATCGTCGCCTGTGCAAATTATGGGATCAATATGATGATGGTGAGACAACAACAGATTCATTCTTAAGCTCATGTAGCCAAATTGAAGGTTTAGTGCCAAGTACAACCTCAACGGTCTATATAATTATAGATTAGGCCTGTTGGGTAGTAACCCAACCCAAGACAAAGCATGTAAGCAATATATTAATTTTAAATATTATAATGACAAACAAATATATTTTAGTTTATATATAACGACGACGCATGTGATAGCACTGTCCAGTAGTTAGTTAAATGTATAAATACATTTGAATTGTTTTTTGTTATATATATATAATTACGGTGTATAATTACTGGTGTGTGAAGCCATGAAAATAGTGAAGTTGGGAAAAGCACCAGGAATAGATGGAGTGTGTGGGTAAATGCTGAGGTATGGTGGTGAGATAGTGATCGAATGGGTGTGGAAAATGTGAAAACTAGCATGGGAGAAGGGGAGTGCACCTGATGACTGGAAGACAGGCATAATAGTTTCCCTTTATAAGGGTAAAGGGGAAAGAGGAGTGTGTGGTAACCACTGAGGAATATGTCTTCTAAGTGTAGTAGGGAGGGTGTACAGTAGGGTAGTGATTGAGAGAGTGAGAGCACGAATGGAGAAATGGATAGGTGATGAGCAGGGCGGTTTTAGAAAGGGAAGAGGATGTGTAGACCAGATTTTTACCCTGAAATGTGTTGTGGAGAAATATCCGGAGTAGCAACAAAAGCTGCATGTTGCCTTTATGGACTTGGAGAAGGCATATGACAGAGTGGATAGAGAAGGTATGTGGAAAGTACTTAAAATATACGGAGTAGATGGCAAGTTGCTGAAAGCAGTGAAGAGCATGTAATATATGAGGGTGCAAAGGCGGCAGTACGTGTGAAGAATGAGCAGAGCGAGTTCTTTGACCTGAATGTTGGGTTGAAACGGGTGTGTGATGTCCCCGTGGTTGTTTACTGTATATGTGGATGGAGTTATGAAAGAAATACTAGGAAGAGCAGTGGATGTTGGTGTATTGCTGATAAGGGAGGGAAATGAGTGGAAGCTACCTGTACAGGTGTTTGCTGATGATACAGTTCTGATGAGCGATAATGAATGGGAGTTGCAGGGCCTGGTAAATATGTTTGAAACTGTATGGTTGTCATGTAAAGCTACAACAACCTTGATAATCCTTTCTTGCACAAGGATGTAGAATAAAAGTCCAGAGATAAGTTTATAGGTTCTTATTAGCCAAAGATATACAGAGCTGGGGTGGCACTGCTATGCTGAGTGCCGACCGGATGTTACTGATGAAAACATGTGCAGCGGTGCCGGATATATTTGGTGCAATGCTGCCGATACTACAGAGTACGGTATATTATCATGGGATATTAAACAATGATAGTATTGCCCTGAAAGTACATGTGTGTATGTTGCAATATGATTAAGGCATGTGTACACTCTGTATATATGTTGTGTGTGCACTTAACCTATATCAACACCTCCCTCCCCCTTCAAGCTCGCAAGACGTTGTCGAGCTGACTCTTTTTCTAGGAGCCTTTCAGACCTACGTGGAGCCATGGGGGAAGTGAAGGACTCTCTTTCTGGGTCCGTGCAAGACACAGGGATCTCAGGGTTATGGGGGAGGGGTTCAACACCAGGGGAATTCACTGGGCGGAGGAAGCGACGGTTCCGCCAATATATCTTACCACTGGGGAGACGAACCTCATAATCCCTGGACCTGCCGCAGCCCATGATGACCCCAACCTTGTCCCAGCGGTGAGAAGTCGGGTCTTGGATCCGCACTGTGGTGCCGAATCTCAACCTGGGAAGGGGACGTGCGTGCTGGTCATAGTTTCTCTGCACCAGCGCAGTGTGGGCGGCTGCACGGCGGTCACAGTCCTCGGCCTTGGCTTGCCACTCTGCTGCAAAGGACTGGGGATGAGCAGGGACACAAGACCGTAGTGGGTGGCCATACAGGATTTGTGCCGGGGAGCGGCCTGTGAAGTTCGGGGTGTTGCGGAGCTCCAACAGTCCACGGTCAAAGTCCTCACAGTCGATGTTGCCTGAGGGAGCCGTCTTCAGTATGAGGTGTTTGACGGACTTGACGGAAGACTCGGCATGATCGTTGGATTGTGGGTAGTGTGGGGAAGAGACCAAGTGATTGACTCCCCAACGCTCCATGAAGTCCCGGAACTCACGGCTAGTAAACTGTGGGCCTCCATCTGTACGTAGGCGGAGGGGTACACCAACTTCCCTGAAGTAGCGGCAGAAGATCCTGATGGTGTTTGAAGCGGTAGTATCTCCTTTGCAGGGTACGACAACGGGCCAGCCTGAGAGTCGGTCTGTTACGACGAGGAAGGATTTCCTCGCCACAGCGAAGAAGTCGGCTGAAACAGACTCGAAAGGCCTAGTTGGGTTGTCGTCGTTGATCATGGGTTCCTGCTGCTGACTAAGCTGTAAGACCTGACACGGCTCACAAGCTTGAACTGTATTGGCGATGTCAGAGTTGATGCCAGGCCAAAAGACAGCCTGTCGCGCCCTACGCTTAGTGGCCTCCACGCCTCTGTGACTATCATGCAGGCGAGCCAAGGTGCGGTGGCGGAGGGCTTCAGGAACCACAACCCTCGCTCCGTACAGGACGAGTTTACCATCTGCTGACAGGTAGTCTCGGAGTTTCCAGAATGGGAGTAGAGAGTTGTGCAGGTCGTAACGGTTGGTGGGGAAACCCGAAGTAACACACTCACGCAGGCGGATGTACACAGTATCCGCTCTGGCTGCGTCTCGGAGTTCCTGGAGAATCCTGTCTGCGTCCTGTGAAGGAGAGTTGACGTCGGTGGCGGCGGCGTTGACAGTCACGAGGGACCTGAGGTGAACCGTGGCGTCGGCACATGCTAACTCATCCTCTGGCATCGGGTGGCTGACAGGGGCCCGTGACAACACATCAGGGATGCAGAGCAACCTGCCAGCGCGCCAGACGGCTGTGAAGAGGTAAGGTGCGACTTTCTCCTTCAGACGTTGGAGGCGGGGATTTTCAACCGCATCAAGGGTGTAGTTGTTGAAGATGGGGATGAGGGGGCGATGGTCCGTCATGAGGGTGAAGTGTTGCAGTCCGATGAGGTAGAACTTGCACTTGGACATGGCCCAGACCACGGCTAGCATCTCCAGCTCAATGGTGGCATAGCGGGACTCGGGGTCGCTTAGGAACCTCGAGCCACACTGAACTAAGCGGAGATGGTTGTTGCCATGATCCTGTAGGAGGGCGTATCCAATACCGTTAAGGCGGAATGCATCCGTTTGTAGAATCACTGGTAGGGAAGGGTCGAATGGGGCCAGGACGGGTGGACTGAGCAGGGCAGCCTTGACCCGGCGGAAAGCCTCATCATGGTCAGCGGTCCACATAAACGACCTCTTCGGGCTCATCAGGGGGCGCAGGGGCTGAGCGGCAGTGGCGATGTCGGGGGTGAACTCCGCCAGCTGGTTCACCAAACCCATGAAGGAGCGAAGATCGGTGATGTTGGCTGGTGTCGGGAAGTCCTTGATCGCTCCGACTTTGCCAGGGTCAGCCGAGATGCCCTCACCTGAGAGCGTGTACCCACAGAAGTTCACACTGGGTGCGGCGACCACGAACTTGTCCTTGTTGAGTGTGATCCCACTGTCGCGGCACCGTATGAGCACTTCATGGATACGCTGAAGATGTGTGTTGAAGTCCTCGTCGTAGAGCAGCACATCGTCGACAACCTTGGCACAATTTTGCACCCCTTGGAGGGCCCTATCACCGCGAAGGCAGAAGGCGTCACCTGTCGCAGCGAAACCCATTGGACCTCCACAGTGTTGGAAACGGCCATAAGGAGTGATGAAAGTTGTGAGATGCTGGTCCTCCTCCGCAAGTTTCATTTGCCAATATCCACTCAGGGCGTCTGCCGTCGTGAAGAATTTCGCCTGCGGGGCCACACTGCGGATCGCTTCGAAAGGCGTCGGTGAGGGGTGAGCTGGGCGGGAAACTTGGCAGTTGAGCTTGGTGAGGTCTACGGTGAGGCGAACTTCGGCGTTGGGCTTGGCGACGACGACGAGGGGGTGGCACCACTCTGAAGGTTCATCGCCGGCCGGTTTGATGATACCTTGTGCCACTAGCGAGTCCAGCTCCTGCTTAACTTTGTCCCTGAAAGCAAAGGGGATCTGCCGCGGGGTGTAGATGGCAAAAGGCACGGTATCGTCCTTGAGGTGGATCCGCATTGGGGGACCCTTCATAGGCTTGAGTGGAGCTGTCTGGAGATCCTCCTTGGAGACCAACACGTCCTTGAACTCTCGAAGAAAGAACTCCTTGGCTTGTGCAGGTGACGTGGTGGCTGTGAAGGGTAGCTCCTTACACCTGTAGATGTGTTTAACCTGTAGAATTGGCTTGGGGAATTCTGCTGAGATGATGGCCAATGCTTGACAGTGGCGTTTGGACAGAAGCGGCGTCTGAACACCCTCGCGGACTTGGATTGTGGCCGAACAGGAGCGTTTGCTGATGGTGAGTTGTGCATTAAACGTCCCCAAAGCAGGAGCCATTGCAGAGCCATCCGCGTTGAGCGTTGTTGTCGGAGGCGGAGGTCGTAGGCTGCTGAGAGGAATCCGAAGTATGTCGAGGTGTCGTCGGTCGATCACTGTGATGTCTGCACCTGTGTCAGGAAGCATGTGGAGTTTTCTAGTGGTGCCGCTGTAGGTGAGACTCACGGATGCCAGTGTGGGTGCCTGAACAGGTGATCCCACACGTCGGCAACTTGTGGTCTTCTTTGCTGTAGACTTGTTGTAGGAGGAAGCGGCGTTGTCCTGTGTGGCGGGTGTCTTGGAAGATCTGCAGCATTTGTCGTAGTGGCCCATATGGTTGCAGCGACGACACTGGGCGGTGGCTGCAGGGCAAGCAGGAGTCCTAGGCTTATGACCACGACGGCCGCAGTTAGTGCAGGTGTAGTCTTCAGCCGGGCACTTGTTCTTGTCGTGCCGGCGAGCACAACGCTGGCAGGCGGCAGCCGACGCCAAGGACTGTTGCGATGTGGAGAACTTGTCGCGTTGCTTAACTTGCTTGTTCTGCTTGTACGCTGACACGGCATTAACCTGGGACGGTGGGGCACGTATGGCTGACGTAGCGCTTCGAGTGGCCTCGTAGGAACGGCAAGTGTTGACGATGTCCTGTAATGAAGGAGTGGCGTCGAGGGAGAGCAGCTTCTGTACAAGTTCTTCGTCGTGTATGCCCATCAGAATGGCCATCTTGAGTTGGGTCTCCCTGCAGGCTGAAGAGTTCCCTGGGCAGACGTCAATTTCTTCGGCGATGTGGCAGAGGCGGACGTAGAAGTTGTTGAATGACTCGCCCTGTTTTTGCTTGCAACTGAACAGGTCCCTGCGACGGAGAGCTTCATTGCGAGAATTCTTGATATGCTCCAGAAGTGCATCGAGGACTGCGTCAACGGTCTTGTCGGTGTCAGGGGGTATGCTTAAGGTGTGCTCCAAAAGCCGCTGTGTCTCCAGGGTTAAGCACATCCGCATCTGGATCAGTTGTTTCTCCCTCGGTAATTTAGATAAGTCTACCATAATAGAGTAATCGTCCCACCGACGCCTCCATTCTCTGAAAACCTGGAAGGTGGCATCAGCGCGAAGGGGCGGCGGGTTCTGGGTGATAGCCTTCTGTGGTGGAGGTGGAGCTGTAGGGGTGGAGGATGTTGTGGAATTGGGTGTTGTCCCCGTTGAGGTAGGTGTAGGTGCGGCGGCAGGTGGGGTAATGTGGGCCAGAGCCTGGACAAGGGTGGAGAACTTGGCATCGTCCATCTGTCTCCTGTAGTCCTCCTCCGTGCGTCGTCTTGTTTCCTCCTCCTCCTGTCTCCTGTAGTCCTCCTCCTGTTGTCTGCGGTCCTCCTCCTGTCTTCTGCGGTCCTCCTCCTGTCTTCTGGTATAGTCGTCCCGTTGTCTGCATTGCTCCATATACTGTATGAGCTGAAGGAGGTCTTCACTTGTGGTAGGTTGTAGACTTGCAGGGTGTGGTGACAGGGGTGGCATCCCCCTATAGTGTAGGGGAGGTAAAGTGGGGGGAGGTTGGGGAGGTGGAGTAAAATGAGGGGTGGTGAGAGGAGGAGAGGTTGGAGTGGAATGAACTGACTGGTACCCCTTACCAGCAACTCCAACAGTATCTCCATCATTATCTCCACCACTATCTCCACCAGTAGCTCCACCATTATCTCCCTCCCCAGTATGGTCGTGTGGGGTGTCTCTGGGCTCCCCATGAATCTGCTCATCTCCCTCCATAATTGGTTGATAGCTGACACACTGTAGTCTTGCAGGAACGATGAAAATGTGCAGTACAACTGGAACAGTTTATTTAATAGTGCGAGAAATTATCTGTGCTAGAGAGAGTGAGTGAGTGAGTGCGGTAGGCTTGGCACCACCGTGTTGACTTGGCAGCGATGTGTGTGTGTCCGTGCGCGCATGTGCCGGCACAGCTGGAAGGCACTGAGGGCCCAGTGAGGGGTGAGAGCTTCAGTGTTGCTGGAGATGTTAGAGGGGGAGGGTATGCTACTCCTCGCTCTTGTCCAACAATGTTTCGGCGGCTATAACCCTCACAGCAAGTTGGGAATGGGCACAAATGACATGGGACATATAATAAAGACACTGCACTACACTCTTAAGTACTTCACTGCACTATAAAGCACTGCACAATAATATATCCAGGGCTGGAGAGGTGAGGTCTTGCAAGATGGCTGGCTGAGAATCCGGTCTTGGCTCGTATCTCCTGGCTGTATTAACACACTGCGCCATGTATGGTTGTCATGTAAAGCTACAACAACCTTGATAATCCTTTCTTGCACAAGGATGTAGAATAAAAGTCCAGAGATAAGTTTATAGGTTCTTATTAGCCAAAGATATACAGAGCTGGGGTGGCACTGCTATGCTGAGTGCCGACCGGATGTTACTGATGAAAACATGTGCAGCGGTGCCGGATATATTTGGTGCAACGCTGCCGATACTACAGAGTACGGTGTATTATCATGGGATATTAAACAATGATAGTATTGCCCTGAAAGTACATGTGTGTATGTTGCAATATGATTAAGGCATGTGTACACTCTGTATATATGTCGTGTGTGCACTTAACCTATATCAACAGAAACAGTGTGTGAAAAACGGAATCGGAAGGTAAATGCGGGGAAGAGCAAGGTTATGGTCTTCGAAAGGGGTGAAGCCACAGAGTGTGAGGTGAAGTTGAACGGTCAGGCTATGGAGATTGTTAGCTCATTTAAGTATCTCGGCAGTGTGTTGAGTAAAGATGGGACTATGGATGAAGAAGTGCGAGAGGGTGCAACAGGGGAAGAGGGTTGTAAGAACGCTGAAAGCAGTAACAAGAAATAGGGTGGTCAGTACGGAAGTGAAGAAGTCCTTGCATGACAGTATGGTAATCCCGACACTGATTTACGGAAGCGAAACATGGACGTTTGAGAAGAGACTCAGACCAAGAGTGAGAGGGGTGGAAATGAGTTACTTGAGAAGTGCGTGTGGAGTTACATGGAGGGATAGACAGACGAATGAGGAAGTGTGGAGGTAGATGTGCTGGAAAGTGTGAAAAGGAACACTTTGAGATGGTTCGTCCATATGGAACTTATGGGAAGCGAGAGAATGACTAAGAGGGTGTACGAGAGCGAGGTGGAAGGACAGAGAGGGAGACGTAAACCGAAAAAGAGGTGGAAGGATGGAGTGAGGAAGTATATGGATGAAGGCAGTGCTGGTTGGGAGGAGGGGCGTCGACTGACTTGGGACAGAGGTGCATGTGTGCGGTTCGTTCGTGGCCACCCTTTCGGAGATTATGGCGTCAGGCAATAGATAGATAGATAGATTTATTGATTTTTCGTATGCATGCATGCTGGTAAATTGTACAAATAAGATTTATATTTTGCTATGCTACAGTGATCATATCTTACAAAAAATGAGTTTATATTTGTAGGCTAATATGACAGACTAGTAGCGAAGGTGCAAAACCACTAGTTAGCGAAACCACCAACAACAGTGAAACCACTTTTAAGTAACGAAACCTCTACCCTCGTGGGATGGTATATGGATAGAATCAGGAGTCACCTAACATAGTGCACTTGATATTATAGCTAAGCTACAATCACGCCATCATGAGTTACTAATAACATACTTTAATTGTAAATCCAGGTTAACATTCAACTATGTCTCAAGGTATAGTCAGTAGAGCGTCGGCTGCTGATCAAAGGGTCGGCGGATCGAGCTCGCCAGTCAAAATGTTATTGGTAGATGTCAAGCCCAGGCAACTTGACCTAGTGATTCGTGACAAATGCCTAATGTTTATGGCCACCCCTTCTCGGGAATAAGGTCTTCTGGAAAAACAAAACAAAAGAAACCAAACAACATCTATATAATTCTGCATATAAAATGGCTATATATTCGACTTTACGTGATATTATAGATAACTTTGATTGATGCCGATCATACCGTACTTACAGTTACAGTATATATCGTACTTACTTTCTCCTCACGGTATATGCTTATGATCAGAAACTTTAAATTTTATGTTGAACGTATATGACCTAGAATTTAGTAAGGCTCTCAGGAATGAATTACTTATTTTGATAAATGTTATGTATTCTATATGCCGATAAAGCTGTAGATTACGATAGGAGGTAATCTAGGACAACTATATAGAGGATGGAAACCGTAGAGAAGCATCTAGGAAGGCCTATGACGTGGCATATGTAATAACGTTGTGATCATATACCGGTAATACATTTCTTGAAATCCCCTCACTACAAGCCACCCAAGTACAGCCCTTATACAGCTGTTATTTTGAAATAATATGTACTGTATACATGTCCCTCCATGCACTCATAAGTTTGACATTATTTATGAAGCAATATAATAAATAACATTCATAATTTCCACAAAAAGGGGGTAAAAATAGCAAAAATCAAATGTGGGAGGGGGTAAGGGAGTCTTCCTGGAAGATTAGGTGACATTTGAGCGGCTTTTCGGACGAGATTGAACGACAAGAGCAATCACAAACCAGGCAACCCTATGATGTTTTGACCTGATGAAGTAATATGCGAAACGTTGTCAATAAAGTGCTCCTCCTCACATTGTGTTAGTATCACTGATTGTATCAATATGTCTTTATATCTGAATAAGAAGTGTGCGATTGCAAAATATATATATATATATATATATATATATATATATATATATATATATTAATAGCACTATAAATACCAATTTCAAAGCGATTCCATATACTGTAGACACCAATTACAAGTAATTGTAAAGGGGTTGGGAAAGGAGGACAAATTAATCAAGATAATGCATTTGACTCCACTCCACTCTTTGTGTAAAAGCTATAGCTGTAAAAATACTCCAGACAAAGCCTACTACACCTCTTTACAAAATAAGGAGCTCGGATTATTCTGAACTCCTCTAAAAGGTGAGAAAATCCCTTAGCGTGAGATAAGATCTGAGACACTTATGATTAAGGAGAGAGGATAAATAATGTTGCTAATTAATATAATTATATATTTCAAGTATTAAACATTACAAGGGTTTTTCTACCACTAACAGGTAAACACAATAGGTGAGCCATGGTTTTCTCTCGTGAGCTTTGTAGACATTGCAGTGAGTGTTGTTGCTTACGGTAAATAGTGTAGTACAAACAGTAAATGCAATAGCATATAACTGTATTGGACTTCCAGCACAGGTGGGAAGGATAATGCTGAATAATAGAAATAACTGGTCTATCTATCTATCTATCTATATACTCTGGCACATAACACATTTTTGTGTATTGGGTGTGGCCGATTCGAGACAGAGCCCGAACAGGGACAACACAATACAACACAACACAACAAAAACAAAACAAAAACAAAACACAACATTCAGGTCGTCCAGGAGAAATTCCCAGAGACCCAGGCCCATTTGGGTCCTCCAGCAATATTCCCAGGTCCCAGATCTCCCGGAGAGGCTCCGATTTCCGCAGACTCAGCGGAACACACCACAATACCCGCCCACCATGCATCCAGGCGTACCCTTCATTTTCACCGGGTCCTCGGGCCAGGCACCTGACGGACTATTATCTAGTCCAACTGGCGCCCGACTCCCTCTCTCAAACTACCTCGTATACACTCATCTATTCACTAGCATTCTCCATTCATTCCTATTTATTACCAATTCTCTTGCCTGATCTATAGTAATTCCTCTATATTTCAACGCTTGTCCTACAACGTTTTTCCATCTCAATGGAGGTCTTCCTACCCCTCTACCTCCCCTTGTATCTGACTCACATATCCTCTTTGTAAACCTTTCTTCTTCCATTCGCTCAACATGTCCATTCCAGCTCGGCACCCTGCTGTCCACTCTGGCCGACAAATGTTCCTGTTACCCCACTCTCCTACGTATCTCTTCAGTCCTCAATCTGCCTCTATGAGTCACTCCACACATACTTCTCAAGCAGTTCATCTCCATCACATCCAGCTTTCTTATCTCCTTTTTCTTCAGAGCCCATGTCTCAGCCCCAAACATTACCGTTGGCACAAAAAACCCTCGATACATTGCATTTTTAACATTCATTCCGAGAATTCTCACCTTCCAAATACTTACCATTACTCTGAAAACTTTCCTTCTTTCACATACTCACTGTATTACCTCCATTTGCATACCTCCATGCCTGTTTATCATTCATCCTAGATATTTAAAACACTCCATTTGTTCCAGTATTTCCCCATCCAGCCTCACATCTAGATTCACTCTACGAGCACCTCTATTACACACCATCACTTTACTTTTATTGACATTCACCCTCAGATTCCTCCTCCCACAAACCACACCAAACTCTTTGACTACTTGCTGCAGTTTCTCCTTAGAATCCGCCACCAACGCTGTGTCATCAGCAAACGGCAACGGATTCAACTCCCAATCTCTACCATTCTTTCCTACTAAACCCAATCCTCTACCCACAGTTCTCATTTTCACCTCCCTCACCACACCATCCATCCATACATTAAACAGCCACAGTGACATTACACAACCCTGTCGCAGACCTACATTTACCTCAAACCATTCACTTAACTCATTATTTCCTACTCTAACATACGCTCTGCTCTCGTCATAAACACTTTTTATTGCTCTTAAAAAATTTCCTCCAATTTCGTAAATCTTCAGCACCTTCCACATTGCTTCTCGATCCACATGTTCATACGCTTTTTCCAAATCCATAAAAGCCCAAATTATCTCGGCAAACTTCTCTAAATACTTCTCATGTCTTACTGCAAAACCGCACTACTCTTCTCTTATTGCAGCTTCCATACCCTTTATTATCCTCTCTATCAACACCCTGCCATACAGTTTTCCAAGCACTTATAATAAACTAATACCTCTATAACTTGAACACTCCTGCCAGTCTCCCTTCCTCTTGTACAATGGCACAATACATG
Organism: Paralithodes platypus; assembly: GCA_032716605.1. Taxonomy (NCBI): domain Eukaryota; kingdom Metazoa; phylum Arthropoda; class Malacostraca; order Decapoda; family Lithodidae; genus Paralithodes; species Paralithodes platypus. The sequence continues at coordinate 31,798,869 of CM064507.1, read as the reverse complement.
CACTCCCCTAGTCTAGTGGTACCATTGACACAACAAAACACACATTGAGTAGTCTCACCAGCCAATCTATTATCACATCTCCCCCTATCATAATACACTCCACAGCAATACCATCAATACCTTCTGCTTTTCCCACTCTCATTAATTTTGTCTCACTGCTTCTTTCACCTCAGTTTTCCCAATCCTTTCATTCATTCCCTGCCACCTGAGTGGCCTGGGTAACCTATCCCCATCAACTACTGCTTCAATCACTGCCTCCCTTCCATCTCTTACACTTAGCAAAGATTAAAAATACTCAGCATATCTTTCCTCACTTGCACTCCTTCCACCTCTCCTCTGCCAACCCTGATCTTCTCTTTTTCAACGAAACTCAGTTATCTGGGACTACTGACAGCAAACACTTCTCTGTACCCTCCTACTATAGCTATTCTAGTTTCAAAGCCAAAGGTGGATGTTGTATATACATACACAACAAACTCACTTGCTCTAGTGTTCCCGACTTCGATTCCTCTGAATTCTCAACTTTACGGCTCAAACTATCCTGTCACTCTCATACTAAATATTTCTGTATTGTTTCGCTTTCCCGTAGCTCTACTGACTTCCCCAAATTCTTTGACTATATAAAATCTAAAGTGGAACACATCCTATACATCTCTTCTTTATCAGAAATCTCTATCTTAGGAGATTTCAACATTCAGCACCACCAATGGCTCTCCTCTCATTCCACTGACCAACCTGGTGAACAAACCTACATATTTTCTGTCCTAAATGACCTAGAGCAGTTGGTTCAGCAACCCACCTGTATCCCGGATCGCTTCGGAGATCCGCCCAACATTTTTGACTTGTTTCTAACTTATAACCTTTCCGCTTATACTGTCGATCTTTTCTCTCCTTTGGGTTCCTCCGACCACAAAATTCTCCGTCACCTGTCGTATCTCTCCAATATGGCTATCCGATCCTCCCAGCCGGCGGTGATTGTGGCACTTTGCCGACTGGGAGGCTCTTCGGCAGTACTTTTTTTACTTCCCATGGAATTATTTTTGCTTCCGTGGCCGGGTAACCTCAGAAAGTGCTGAACGCATTACCGAGGTAATCCTCTTGGGCATGGAGGCGTAGAGACTAATGCTAAAGAATCTTGGCTTGCTCACGTTTGCTCCACTGCTGTCCGCAATAAGGGGGAAACTTTCAAACAGTACCATTGCCTTCAAACTCAAGAATCTCATTCTTCCAATGATTCTGCTATGAATCAAGCCAAATTTGTTCTTCACCTCGCCAAACATTCTTTCATCAATAATAAATGCACTGAACTATATCCAACTCTAGCTCTTCCCAAGCCTTCTGGCATCTAGCCAAGAACCTCTTCAACAATTTTTCTTCCTCATCTTTCCCTCCCCTTTTCCACTCTGAGCCAATACCATCACTTTTTCCTCTGACAGAGCTGAACTCTTTGCCCAAACCTTTGCTAGAAACTCCATCTTGGATTATTCCGGTGCTATTCTTCTCTCTCCACCCCCCTCTCTCCTACTTATGACTAATATCCTAATCTCTACTGAAGACATACTTTCTAATCTGTCTGGGCTTAATACTAAGAAGGTGTACAGTCCGGATGGTGTTCCTCCTGTTGTACTAAAAAACTGTGCCTCCGTGCTGACTCCCTGCTTAGGCGAACTCTTCTGTCTCTGCCTTACATCTTCCCTTCTTGCTGGAAGTTTGCTCTCATTCAACCTGTCCCAAAGAAGGGTGACTGCTCTCAACCCTCCAACTATCGTCCAATTGCTCTCATTTCTTGCATCTCCAAAGTTTTAGAAACTATTTTTGCTTCAACATTTCTTAATTATTTCTCTTTTCATAATCTACTCTCAGATCGCTAGTATGGCTTCCTTAGGGGTTATCTACTGATCTTTTTTCATATCTTAATAACTCTTGATCCTCCTCCTTTCGGGACTTTGGTGAAAGCTTTTCTATTGCACTAGACATATCGAAGGCCTTTGTTAGAGTCTGACACAAATCTCTAATTTCTAAACTACCCTCCTTCGGTTTCTATCACTCAATCTGTGTCTTTATCTCAAATTTTCTTTCTGGCCGTTCCATGGCTGCGGTTGTGGACAGGTATCGTTCACTTCCTCATTCTATCAACTCCGGTGTTCCTCAGGGTTCTGTTGTATCTTCAATTCTCTTTCTAATATCCGTTAACCCCTTCTGTACCAGCGACGGCAGGGAGCCGTCAATAGATAAGTCACTCCCCAGTCCCAGCGACGGCAGGGAGCCGTCAGTAATGTACTTTCCTTATAACTGTCAGTATCAGGCAGTGTCTGGTACCACAACCATTTGAGCACTGCTCTAGAGTGGCAACACTTCTCAGCTTATATCCAAACCTCTGCAGGCTGAGAGAACCAGTATTCCTTCATCTTTTGAGGTGGGAGGTTGTTCTATCTTGCCATTTTGGCCACATTGCTTGGGACTGGGGGGGACTTTTATTACTGTACCCTAAGGTACAGTAGGGGTTAATGATCTTTTCAACTGTACCTCCAATCCTATTCTGATGACTCTACCTTACACTATTCACCTAGTTTTCTAGAACGCCCCAGCAAGCAATCACTCAAAAACTCATGTGATGGAATCATAGAACAATCTTATGATCTGACAACCAATCAAAATTGGGGCAGAGAAAATCTTGGTGCTTTCAATGCTAATAAATCCCAATTTCTCCATATATCTACTCGTCAAGAACTTCCAAAAAACTATCCCTTATATTTCAATACTACAAAAAACAACCCTGCATCTTCTCTCAGTATTCTTGGTGTCACTTTTTCTTTTGATCTCTCTTGGAAAGACCATATTACCTATCTATCTATCTATTGCCGGACACCGCGATCCCCGAAGGGGCGGCCACGACGCCCCCATGCACTTCTCAAGTAACTCATTTCCACCCCTCTCACTCTTGGTCTGAGTCTCTCCACCAACGTCCATGCTTCGCTTTCGTAAGTCATGTCGGGATTACCACACTGTCATGCAAGCACTTCTTCACTTCCATGCTGACCACCCTATTTCTTGTTACTGCTTTCAGCTTTCCTACAACCCTCTTCACCTGTTGCACCCTCTCCCGCACCTTTTCATCCATACTCCCATCTTTACTCAGCACACTGCCCAGATACTTAAATTACCTGACAATCTCCATAGCCTGACCGTTCAACTTCACCTCACACTCTGTGACTTCACCCCTTTCGACGACCATAACCTTGCTCTTCCCCGCATTTACATTAAGATTCCGTTTTCCTGACACTATTCCAAACATAATTACCAAACCCTGCAACTCCCATTCATTATCGCTTATCAGAACTGTATCATCAGCAAACAGCAGTACAGGTAGCTTCCACTTGTTTCCCTCCATTATCAGCGATACACCAACATCCACTGCTCTTCCTTGTATTTTTTTTATGACTCTATCCATATATTATACATTAAACAACCGCAGGGACATCACACACCCCTGTTTCAACCCAACATTCAGATCATGAACTCGCTCTGCTCATTCTCCACAAGTACTGCCACCTTTGCACCCTCATACATGCTCTTCACTACTTTCAGCAACTTGCCATCTAATCCATATATTCTAAGTACTTTCTACATATCTTCTCTATCTACTCTGTCATAGGTCTTCTCCAAGTCCATAGAGGCAACATACATATTTTGTTGCTTCTCCAGATATTTCTCTCCAACACATTTTAAAGTTAACATCTGATCTACACATCCTCTCCCCTTCCTAAACCCGCACTGCTTGTCACCTATCCATTTCTCCTTCTCGCTCTCACTCTCTCAATCAATACCCTACTGTACACCTTCCCTACTACGCTTAGAAGACATATTCCTCGGTGGTTACCACACACTCCTCTTTCCCCTTTGCTCTTATATAGGGGCACTATTATGCCTGTCTTCCAGTCATCAGGTGCACTCCCCTTCTCCCATGCTAGTTTACATATTTTCCATACCCATTCGATCACTATCTCACCATCATACCTCAGCATTTCCCCACACACTCCATCTATTCCTGGTGCTTTCCCCAACTTCACTCTTTTCATGGCTTCACACACTTCTGACCTCCTGATCCCCACCTCCTCCTCCACTACTTCTCTTCTTCTCCTTCCCATACCCCATCCAACTTTGTTTGCTGGTGCTTCATTCCTTACATTCAGCAATTCGTGTTGTTTTTTTTTTTTTTTTTTTTTTTTCTATATTCCAACTTACTTCCTCTCGGGCATAGGCTGAGAGCCTTAACATTCACCGCTTTACTATGAACAGTGACTGAGGTCTTGTTCCAGTCTAGGGAGTGAGACATGTGAAGCACGTAGAGTACAACGAGCACCTGCCATCTTGCCTTCACATGAGGCACGGTGCTCACTCATGGCCCGAAACGACTCCATCTCTGAAGCCACCTCGTTCCCGTGCTTCACTGTCTCACCCCCTACACTCGGACTCTCACACTTACACACACACAACGCCACCTGTTGAGCAGATAACTCACCAGGCATTGCACCCCTATAGCATATTTTGAATATGGGAATATTCATACAGTGCTATTTAATCAGGGAACAATGTGGGTATTTTATTGACGTTTCGGTGGGCTTGTGGTAATGCACCGATACCAGGTACAGCACAAATTCCATCCCAATAATATCTTCCCATTGATACATCGGGATTTGAACCGGGACCTTTGGATTACCAGGCCAGTGGCAAGACCACACCACACCTCCCCTTGAAGTACTCCCTCCATCTTTCGACTCTCTCTTGCTTCTCGGCTAGCCCTCGCCCATTCTTATCCTTCAAACCCTTACTATTTCCCTTGCTACCTTCCTAACTTTCTTAACATCTTTCCAGAACAGTTTCTTACATTCCCTCCATTTTACACTCAGATTCCTTCCAATTTCCTCATCTGCTCTTCTCTTTCTTTCCTTTACTACACTCTTCACCACTCTCTTTTTCTCCAAGTACATCGCTCTTTTCTGTCTCTCTAAATCTCTATTCCCTCTACTTGTCAATTACTAGTTAAACTACTAGTCAAATTACTAGTTCATTTGCAATTTTCAGGCTTTAACTGTGTCATATTGCTAACATAAATTTTTGTTTTATTTTCAGGCATAAATTGTGTTCTATTGCTAACATATTTTTTGTGATTTACAGGCATAATATTCTTTTTGTGATTAACATATTCTTTTTGTGATTTACAGGCATTAATTGTACCATATTGCTAACAAATACTTGTTGTTACTGTACTGTATACTGTTTTCCAGTTTTCTCACTAGGCTACATTAACCCTCTCCCACTTCTTTTTTTTTTCCCAGTAAATTTTGAAACAAATTTCTAGTCCATTTGTTATTTTCAGGCTTTAACTGTGTCATACTGCTAACATCAATTTTTGTTTTATTTTCAGGCATAAATTGTGTTCTATTGCTAACATATTTTTTGTGATTTACAGGCATATTAATTTTATCATATTGCTAACAAAATTTTGTGTGATTTTCAGGAATTAATTGTATCACATTGCTAACATAAATTTTTTGTGATTTTCAGGCTTTAATTGTACCATTTTGCTAACATAAATTTGTGTGATTTTCAGGCATATTGTGATTATATAGTCATGGCGCCGCAACGAACCTGCATGAGTTGTTCCGGTAAATTTGGCCCTACCATGTTTGTTGATACTGATATCCAAATTTGTAGATTTTGCCAGCTCCGAGAGAAGATTGCGGATGAATTGAATGCAGCTCACCGCAAGATCGATGCCCTGACTACGAAGCTTGAATCCCTTCAAGAATTTGCCACACTCAACGTAGGAGTGCCTCGGCCAAAAAACCACTACGATGTCAACCGCCATTCCAGTGCATACAGTACCGGTACCGGTACCCACACCAGCAGCTACCTTAGATGTTGCAGAAAATAATAATGACTCTACTCTCACTCCCCCCCAGGACAACTTTCAGTTAGTGAGAAACAATGTGCATCCCAGTACTAGTACCAGGAAGGTCATCCCGACAACATGCCAAAACCGCTTCAAAATTCTTGCTATTGACGAGGAAGAAGAACGGAAGAAGTTCGGCTTGTGGGCGACTCCATGGTCCGTGGCCAATTAACCGAGTTCTGCGCCAGGGCACCCAAGACCAGAAAGCGATTCTGTATCCCAGGTGGCGGCGTGGACGACATTGTTGCGGCTGTGGAAGAGGTTTCCAGGCTCGCCCCCGCAAGCACTACGTACGTCATCCACGTTGGATCTAACGATGTCCAACGGACGCGGTCAGAGGAACTACTTTGCAAGTACCGGCGGCTGATCAGGTCCTTCAAGGAAAAATCTAATAGAATCTTAATTTCAGGAATTGTTCCCCGGATTGATGTAGAAAACCGATTCTACAACATAGCTACCAGTCGCCGACTAGCCAAACTCTGCAGGGAGGAGGACATCAGCTTTGTCGACACGTGGGATCATTTTTACTATGATAAATCTTTGTTTTCAGGAGATGGTGTACATCTCAATGAAGTAGGAGCTGCACGTCTTGGTCGTCTGCTGAACGATGCAGTCAAGGATTTCTGTTCAAAAAACGGGGTCAACCGGGGTTATCCGGGGGTAGTGTAAGTCAAATACGAATTGAAAATTCAGACAATGCACAATCAGTAACATCCAACTCTAATACTCTTAAGGTGTTTTATGTAAATGCTCGTAGCATATGCAATAAATTTTCAGATCTAGAGGAAATCGTGTTTACAGAACATTATGATATAATCGGCATTACAGAATCTTGGCTAAATACGGAAGACAGAGACTTTTTAGCCGAATATACGCTTCCTGGTTATACAATGTTTGAGAAAAGTCGGATCAATAGAAATGGAGGAGGAGTTCTGTTTTTTATAAAGGAAAGTCTTAATCCCGTCTTAATGTCAAAACCTCAAATTGCGAATATAGACATATCTTACGTACTATTAAATAATAAACAAGGAACTAAAATAACACTAGCTTTATTATACCAGACCCCCAACTCAATCAGTGCAAACTGACAGTGAAATTTATGAACAAATTGCAGAAATAACTAACATACAAGATACCGTAATTCTTGGCGATTTCAACTTACCCGTGACTAAATGGGGCGATATTCTTACTTCACACTCTGGACACGACCTCTATGCTAACTTGCAAGAGAGTTCACTTTTTCAATTTGTACAATCTCCGACCCGTGGTAATAATGTGCTTGACCTTGTACTCGCAACAAAAGAAGAATTAATAGAGAATTTGAATGTTGGTGATGAATTCAGTAACAGTGACCATCGTACGATAACTTTCACTTTAAAGTTTACTAGTAACAAATCAAATAGCAGCATTGAGAAAGTCCCTAATTTCAAGAAAGCAAATTTTCATAAACTTAAATCAAAGCTTAAAGAAACTGACTGGAGCTTTCTGACTAACAATAACGACATAAATACATCTTGGGAGTGTTTCACAACCACTTACCTTAAGGCAGTGCAAGACTGCATACCATCAAAAATACGGCGTCCAGGCCATAATGATAAGCCCAAATGGTGGAATAAAGATATTTCAAACTATCTGCTTGCTAAAAAATGTGCTAATGATAGATTAAAATCCTCACAAAAAGACGAAGAACGGGTGAAATTTGTAGAGCTACGACGCAAAGCCAAAAAGTTAATTAAGCAAAGTAAAAAGACCCTGGAGTTACATGTTGCGAATCAAAGTAAAACAAACCCGAAAGAATTCTATAGTTATATCAGAAAGAAAAAAGTAGTTACTTCAACTGTTGGACCGTTAGTCGATGAAAATGGAGAATACACCAAAGACGAAGTACAAATGAGTAATACCCTCAATACCTTCTTTGCATCAGTTTTTACAACCGAAGACCTCAGTAATATCCCTACACCATCGCCGATTCAGATTGATAATTCAGATGTTCTAAGCAATATCACCGTTACAGAGAGAGAAGTATTGAATTGTTTAGATAAACTCAAGGTAAATGAAACGCCTGGACCTGATACAATCTCGCCTAGAGTTCTAAAGGAAGCTAAGGATGAGCTCTCCAAACACTGACATTGCTATTCAATGAATCCTTGCAGTCTGGGACTATGCCTGATCAGTGGAAGCTAGCCAACGTAACACCGATATTAAAAAAAGGCAGCAAATCCCTACCCAGTAACTATCGTCCAATTAGCTTAACCTCAATTGTATGTAAAATGCTAGAAACGGTCATAAGAGACAGACTCATAAATCACTTAGAGGCAAATAACTTACTTAAAGATACTCAACACGGCTTTCGTAAAAAACGTTCCTGTTTAACAAACCTCTTAGACTTCTTCCACGATATCCTCAACCTCTACGATGAGAGTAAAGCTGTAGATATTATATACCTTGATTTTCAAAAGGCCTTTGACAAAGTTCCCCACAAACGTTTACTGCTAAAACTAAAAGCGCATGGAATACAAGACGGTGTGTTGAAATGGATAGAAAATTGGCTCAGCGACAGAAAGCAAAGAGTAGTCATAAACGGTAAGGCATCTAAATGGACCAATGTAAGTAGCGGGGTATCCCAGGGATCGGTACTAGGACCAATTATCTTTCTAATTTATATCAACGACATAGATGAGGGTCTCACCTGTACAATCTCAAAATTTGCTGACGATACAAAAATTGCAAATAGCGTACTCTCAAAAGAAGAAGTTGACGATATGCAACACAATCTAGATAAATTGTCATGTTGGGCCCAAATTTGGCAAATGAGTTTCAATGCGGATAAATGTAAAGTACTACACATCGGATACCTAAATGAGAAAACAAACTATTCGATGAATGGCACTCAGCTTAAGAATGTAAGCAGAGAAACCGATCTGGGAGTAACAATATCGAGTAACCTAAAACCGAGTCAACAATGTTCGGAAGTTTTAAAAACCCGTACAGCCCCAGCGACGCGTCCGACGCGTCGGCGATGTATGTAACGCAGAGCCCCAGCGACGCGTCTGACGAGTCACCCTAATTGCTCCGACCGTAACCTCAGGTGTAGCCACTCGAGAGGGCTCAGATTTGTATGGGAACTGTGTACGTATCCCACGCAACCGTGCCGATGGTTGAAAACTCTCAAAGTCCACGTGCGTGCGCTTGAGCACGCAATAACCTGTTTTTTTGGGGTAATTGCCTTCAATTTTTTACTCTTGTAAAATACGTTTTCGGGGGCTCTGTAGGACCATTCTTTAAGCTTTTTGAACGGTTTTTCGTGGTTTTTCCTTCATTCCTAACCCATTCGCTATTGTTTCTGGAATAAAACCATTTTTTAAAAACCGGCCGGGTTCTGGTGAACAAACATTACAAAACTAGCCGGGGCTCCACGGGTTAAGAAGGCAAACAAAATAATTGGCTTGATAGGCAGGTCATTTGAGCATAAATCCAAAGAAGTTATCCTAACCCTTTACAATTCCTTAGTTAATTCAAGTGTTCAAAATAATCAAAGGCATCGACAATATGAACTGTAGTAAGTACTTCACTATCGACCAATCTAATTACACGTGGGGAAACGGTTGCAAAATTATTGGTAAATCTTTTAACTCGCACGAATCTAAGAATTTCTTCTTCAATCGAGTTGTCAACTTGTGGAATGGGCTTCCCCGAGACGTTATAGACTGCAGCACCGTTGATTCATTTAAACTCCGCTTAGACAAATATCTCGCATCAAACCCGCGACTGACTGCGTTTGTAAATGAATAACTTTATTTTATCCCCCCCTCAGTTACTAACCCATCTGTCCCCTACTAACTTCCTAATCCTGCCACGGACATTAGTTCCAGGGCAGTAGTTCCCTTTCCAATGTTCCCTTACCCACTCTAAACCACTGTTTGGACACTTGATCCTCAGTGTTTTGGAGGACAAGCAGCCTAGAAGGGTCACTAGACCTGTTGTTGCTTGATTTCCTTTGTACTCCTTTGTACTTCCCAAGCACTCTCTATACGCTTTCTTCTTGCCTTCAACAGCTATTTTTACCTCTTTTGTCCACCATGCTGTACCCTTCACTTCCCTCCCTCTTCTCCTTACTCCACACACATTCTCACATGCTGAATAGATCTCTTCCATTAACACTTTGCTCACTTCTTCCACTTCCTCCATACCTTCCAGGTTATCGGGAATTTAGATAAAGGTTAAATTACATATCACTGGTACATGAAATATCCCAACAAATAGTTATATTATAATTACCAACGACGTAGTCGTTGATAGGTGTAATCCAGTCCCCCACACGCGGCTAGTTCAATTGCATGACATGTAGGAATGTTCACATAATACAATATCGATACAATGAACTTAGCTTAGAGGACTGGTGATGTAGGACTGTTGTTAATATTATTAGTAGTTGTAGCACATGGTGAACTGTGGGTTGAGTAAGGGCCGGGGGAGGAGATGTTGACTGTACGGTGTTGTTTGAGAGACTAAAGGGCCGGCCTCCGATCGCTTCGCGAAATTACATATGGCTGCCGGCTCATAATAATTATAACCCATAACTTGGTTTCATAATACATCTAGAGCTGATGTAGATATTTATACATTACAGTTAATATTTAACCTAACTTAAGAATAAACTACAATACACAAAGAACCAGCCGAAATCGTACAAGCGATACGATACCGCCAAATTCAAATGTCCTATTGGACCAAAACCTGTCGGGATCATTACCCTATTCCCGACATATTGCCCGCCACCAAAAATGATATACAGGAACAAAAAAAGGACATCGAAGTCAAAGATCACCTTGTTGGATCTTTGATCTCCAAAGATCCACGGAACTCATAGCCGTCCTCCTTTTGGGACGAGCGCCACCTGAAGCCTGAGGAGGATCATCCTTCTCATCAGCTGCCCCACCTTGAGGAGCACTGTCACCAGCACTCTCCCGCGGAGGGGTATCAGTAGAGACGCCAGGATCATCCGGCAGTTCTACATCCTGCTCCAAGGGATATAACCTCACGACTGGGCGAGTAGTAACCCAAGTCGAAGTTCGTATTTTAGCAACCCTTATAAGACCATCAATGCCCTGGAACAAATCGATAATCCTCCCAAGCTTCCAAAATAACCTAGGACGCTCATCATGAATCAGGACGATATCCCCGATACGAGGCCATCGTTGATTCGTCCCTTTGATCTTATGAGAGTGACGCTCGCGAAGAGACAGCAAATATTCTTGGGTCCACCGTTTCCATAGATCGTCGGACACCTTGTTTACATACTGGAAGCGACGACGTGTGGCGTCAGCATTGCCGAACGTAGGGTCATGCAGATCTTCGTCATTTACGGACGATCTAGGAAAGGTATTAAGGGTTCGTCCACGTGTCATCATGGAAGGCGAAATTGGTAAGAGGTCATCAACATCTGCCGAGGTATAGGTCAAGGGCCTGTCGTTGACTAACATCTCAATCTCTATTAAGATGGTTTGCAACTCCCGTCTGCTCACCAGTGCCCTTCCTAATACCTTCTTCAAGGCAGATTTGACGATACCGATTGTTCTCTACCAAATCGCCCCGAACCATGGTGCACGTGCTGGTATAAATCTCCATTGACAACCCTTTCCAGTGAGGGTAGCCACAACCTGCGGGTCATCCATTAAACTCTGGAGATATTTAGAGGCCCCGACAAAACAAGTCGCATTATCGCTCATAATAATTTGAGGGAAACCATTGCGGCCTGCAAAGCGTCTTAGAGTATGCAAAAACCCCTCACTGGATAGGTCGTCAATCAATTCAATATGAATCGCTCTGGTTACCGCACATGTGAATAGGACGGCATATACCTTTATGATAGTACCGGGCGATTCCCTAACATGAATCGCTCCGGTGTAGTCCACCCCGGTTACCTGAAATGGTTCAGTCCTTTGTACCCTGAACTCAGGTAAGGGAGGTAGATCAACTGGGGAGTAAGGCTTACCCTGTAATCTTTTACAGATCGTACAGCTATTGTGGATCCCTTTAATTGCTTGTCGCATCTTAGGGATCCACCAACGTTGTCGCATATACGCCAAAACATAATTTAGGCCAAAATGTAGGCAGGTCCGATGGCATTGGCGAATCAACAGTTTGGTAATCAAATGAGAGGAGCTAAGGAGGACAGGATATTTCGCAGAATCAATAATGTCAGCCTTTTGTATCCTGCCTCTACACTTAATTATGCCTCCTTCCATATATAATCCTAGCTGCCTCATTAAGTTAGAGGGTTTGGCCTTTGACTCCTTGCGCAGGATTTGATGTTCAGTAGGATAAGAATCCTTTTGTACTAAACATATTAGTTTTGCTTCTGCTGATCTCAATTCATGGAGTCTGATATGCTTCGAATCTTCACTAAGGAAAGACCCGTGAGCCCGACTTCTCATGTTGTTAATGAAACGGTATATCCATGCAAATACCCGTATTACTTGATCATAGCTGCCGTAACGTTCCCACTCTACCAACTTGTTACCCTGATGTGTAGTACTCACATTCGAACTACTTAACACATCATCTTGGGGCCGACTTGAAGGATCAGATATGTATTCCCTGAAATCCTGAGGCCATTCAGTTGGAGATGTAAGCAATGGAGGTCCATGCCACCAAATAGAGGAAGACATAAACTGCTGTGCCGAGATCCCCCGGGAAATTGTGTCACTGGGGTTATCCCTGGTGCTCACATAGCGAAATGTAGCTGTAGGAACTAAGTTATGAATCTCATCAGTGCGATTAGAAACATAAACAGGTAACACTTTCTGGCTGTGTACCCATGAAAGCGCTATTTGACTGTCGCTCCAGACATAGACGTTATTAATCTGTAGTATGTCTGTATAAGCATCCAGTGTAAACTTTATTAGACGAGCAGACAGAAGCAATGCAGTAAGTTCTAATTTAGGAACTGTAATCTTCTTTATAGGGGCTACTTTGGCCTTCGCTATAGCCAGCGTCGCTTCACTACCATTACATATGTATATGGCAGTACCGTACGCACTATTACTAGCATCAGAAAAGGCATGTAGATCCACCTGGTGACCACCAATAACCTGACGAGGAAGTTGGACCTCGCAACATGCGGAAAGGTCCGACCGAATCAACCGCCAAGTATCCTGCAACTCAATCGGGAGGGGCGTGTCCCAATCTAGTTTTAGCCGCCACAGTTGCTGTAAAAACATACGAGCACGGATTGTAACAGGCAGCAAAAAACCTAGGGGATCAAACAACCTCGCTGACAAGCTTAAGCAGTTTCGCTTGGTCATAAGCTCACTGCCGCATGGGGTGTGACAGAAGGATATACAATCTGTGGTAGTGTCCCATTTGTGGCCTAAAAACTTCACCTCACTATTCTCAGTAGCTACACCGTCAGAAGCAAATTGACCTTTCAAAAGATCACTATTAGTGGCCCCTTCTTTTAAGTATAAATGAGCCTTGGCAAATATATCACGGATCTCCCAGCATCTCTTGAGCAATAAATCTTCATTGTCTCCGGTGCCTTGAAGATTGTCCACATAGATCCCCTGCTTGATCTCATTCTTGAAGTCAGGATCTAGTCCAGCCTCCTCAAGATGACGCAAGATAGTAGCGTTGAGAAGGAACTGGGAACAGGTCGCCCCGAATAAGATGACTCTGAACCTGTAGACCAGGTACTCCGAATCTAGATCCATTGGGTCCCGTGGCCATAAAAATCTTGTCGAGTCCCTGTCTTCACGATGGAGTTGAAGCATCAGGAAGGCCTTCTCAATATCGGCGACCCATGCAAACTTATGACATCTGAAGCGCAACATAATTTGCGCTAGATCAGAGACCAAGGACGGACCCCTGTACAGACAATCATTCAGGCTATAGGAGCGATCACTGGATTTAGCAGAGCAGTCATACACAATACGAACAGGAGTGGTGGAACTGTCCTTTTTAATCCCATGGTGAGCAAGGTAATGGATGTTATCCCCATACTCACTGAGATCTACTCTCTCCACAAATCCACGTTGTACCTGCTCGGCCAAAACTGCCGCATAAGTCTCGCAATAACTTGGATCCTTGACAAACTGCTTCTGAAGCCCACGCAACCTACCAAGTGCTAGATGGAAATTAGTAGGTAATTTACTCTTGTTATCATTCCAAGGGAGCCTTACCACATACTGACCTCTGCCAGAGTCATACGTTACAGTCTCTTCATACGAGCTTAACGCTAGCTTGGACTCACGATCAAGTTCATGAGGGTCAATTCCAATATTGTCCAAGTCCCATAGCTTATCTATATCAGTACATGTATTATCAGGCACATTTGGCCTAATATATTTATATATGGGGCTTACTGCTACCTTGAGGACCGTAACCACCTCCACCTGTGTGTCTTGAGAGGAAGTGGCATAGGATCCAGAAATGGCATAACCTTGGATCGTGGGGAGCATTATTAGCTTATCTACCCGCCGATATCCAGGGTGAACCAGGTCGTAGTAATAATCAGCTCCGACCAGTAGCATAATACCATTGTTAGCAGAGAGTTGATCATCAGCCAGTTTATACCCCTTGCTTCTGAGATATTTCAAATGTGGTTGAATCTCTGATGCTATATAGAAACTGGGTAGTGTGTCGACCACAACAGCCTTGATGGGACATACCTTTTTTCTATAAACATATGAAATATCCACAATATCATAGTCGTTGGAATCTATTTCACCAGTGAAACCATGGAGACGCAAATTCTCTTGACCCTTGCTGGTACACTTGAGCTGGGGTAATGATGACCGCAGAACGAATGACCTCTGTGAGCACTGGTCAAGTAAGGTGCGCGTCATTATAGTATTATTATTACTCCCCACTACTGGCAGCATCATAGTAGGAAGCAATTGACATTCTCGAGAAGCAATGGACATGGCAGATACTTTATCACCCTCGCTCTTACTTTTCTCATGTGACTCTTTGGGGGTTTTCCCCTTTTCTTTGCCGTCGTGCCGATCAGACTGGGTGCAAAGGGAAAACCAATGTTTCCCCTTGCAATACTTACAAGGTTTGATGTAGGAATTGGTGCAGGTACTGTTGAAGTGGTCTCTTGCCAGACAGCTGGTACATAACTTAAGCGATTTAGCCTTGCTAATCTTCTGTGTAGCCTTAGGATACTTAGGACACTGATACCACAGATGACCGTGAACACTGCACAACTTACAACCTAATGATATTGGCCTTTTCTGTTTAGGAGAAGTCTGTACCGGGAAAGCTGCAGTAGATGGCGACATCTCCACTTGTCGGTAGTGTCCAGTACTCTCCATATTGAAGACTTCAGTCTGGTACACCTGCACCAACGCTTCCAAGTTTAGTGGAGAGTCGTCTTAGTTGTCGTCGTAAGATTTCCCTTAGGGGAGAGGGTATCTTATTCAAGATATTCACACTAAATATCTCCTCCTTGGTGACGGCCATTGTCTCCATAGATCGGAGGAGGCTCTCAAAGGAGGCATAGTACTCCTTTAGGTCCGCCACATCATAGGATGGAGGATCTAGTGTGAAGAATTTGGTAATTAAAGCGGTCTTGATGACTTCCACTCTCCCGTAAGTTCTCTTCAGCAACTCCACTGCAGACTCGTAGCTGTTAGCTTCTAGCTTGTACCCATCGACTAACTTCAATGCCTCCCCTTTCAATTGACCACGGAGATATGTGAACCTTTGGATGGATGTGAGTGTTTTATGATGATGGATGGAACACTCAAAAATATCCCAAAATCCAGTCCAGGTAGCCGAATCCCCGGAAAAGGTAGGCAAAGTAAGCTTCGGCAGGTTAAAACCAGTCGCCTTTGGTGTACCGGTATCCTTAACAGAGGTTGATTCTTGGGTGGAAGATAGTCTGGCTAAGGCTGTATTAACGTCCTCAAAGTACTCAAAATCTGCCGACATTTCTTCTTCCACATCGTCAGTAACTGTCAATAAACCATATACCTGCTGAGAATAACTATCATAAGTAGCTAGCGATTTAGTAACAGTAGCAAATTTACCTTTTATCTGATCAGCCGTGGCACTTATTAAAAATTCATCAAGATCTCTTAAACCTCTATTTAAACTTCCCTTCATCCCTCCCTTAAGAATCTTAAGTTTCTTCAAATCTGTCATCGTTAAGGTTTAATTTTAAGCAACTTAAACTACAATGAGGTCAGACTACAAACCGTTAATCGCTTAGGAATCAACAGCGGCAAACCCCCATTACTTCAAGAAATTTACTCAAAAAGAATTACATAATACTTACATCCCCCTTAATATAAACTATCGAAAGGAAATGATCCAACTAGACAAAAGAATTAAATACTAAATCCATTAAAAGAAAGGGTAAGGTGAAGCACTAATTATTGTAAGCCCTTTATAGGTAAGCCTAGTTGGTTAAGCTACAATCATGAGGTCTTACTATTAACTGTCAATCGCTTAGGAATTAACAAAGACCGACACTCATGACCGCCACTTTAAGCAACTAGGCCTAGGCTATTATGAAATTTAAATATAAAAGGTCACATGAGAACCCTCCCCACCAGCAAAATCAATAATGAGTCCCACAATGACAAAACACAAGCAACACCACAGGCACACCACCAAAGCGAAATGAAAAGCCACCACAGACACCTGCAGGCCTAGGCTGCCTAGCCTAGCCTATGAGCGTGAAATGGCGCCCGACGAAATTACCCCAACCCCAATCTCCAGCCCAGCTAACCCACCAAAAAAACGCCAAGGATCACACGCCCAAAAAAACCCGGAAACTAGTCCCAAAAAATATAGAGACGGCGCCTAAATGGTAAAAAACATGAGGGAAGAAGCTGGGTGTAAACTAGGGAACGGCAGTCGGCCAACAACGCGCGAGGCGGCAGCCATATGTAAGCCCACAAGCGTCAAGGAAGCAAACAAAACGGTACTACGGTAAGGAAGCTTTAGGGCACGAAGGACCAATATTTATCGGGAATTTAGATAAAGGTTAAATTACATATCACTGGTACATGAAATATCCCAACAAATAGTTATATTATAATTACCAACGAAGTCGTTGATAGGTGTAATCCAGTCCCCCACACGCGGCTAGTTCAATTGCATGACATGTAGGAATGTTCACATAATACAATATCGATACAATGAACTTAGCTTAGAGGACTGGTGATGTAGGACTGTTGTTAATATTATTAGTAGTTGTAGCACATGGTGAACTGTGGGTTGAGTCAGGGCCGGGGGAGGAGATGTTGACTGTACGGTGTTGTTTGAGAGACTAAAGGGCCGGCCTCCGATCGCTTCGCGAAATTACATATGGCTGCCGGCTCATAATAATTATAACCCATAACTTGGTTTCATAATACATCTAGAGCTGATGTAGATATTTATACATTACAGTTAATATTTAACCTAACTTAAGAATAAACTACAATACACAAAGAACCAGCCGAAATCGTACAAGCGATACGATACCGCCAAATTCAAATGTCCTATTGGACCAAAACCTGTCGGGATCATTACCCTATTCCCGACACAGGTCAAACCTACAGAGTCGTCTTTCTACTGCTCTTCTGAACTCTTCCTTGATCTCCTCCTCCTGCAACCTCTCCGCTCTCCTTGCCATTCTACCTTCCTCTCGCCTCCCTTCAGCTCTCCTCACCCACTTTGTTTGTATCTTAATTTTAGCTACTACTAAATAATGTTCAGACAGACCCCCTCCAATACCCCTATACACCCTAGCATCCAGCACAGATTTCTTCATTCGTTCATCCACACATATATAATCAATCAATGCCTTTCGTTCCAGCACTGTCTCATCCTTCTTCCTCCACACCACTTTCCATGTGTACCTGTGTATCATTCTGTGTTGGAAGAAGCTGTTGGCTATCCACAGCCTCCTCCCCACACATACGTCCACAAGTGCACTACCATGCCCATTCACCTCTGACTGTACACCTCACCCTCCCACCACTCCATCAACTTTCTTATCACCCACCTTACCATTCATATCCCCTATCAGAAATATTATTTCGTTCATGCCAAACTTATCCAGGCACGTCTCCACGTTCACCCAGAGCTCCTCTTTCTCTCTTACAGTTGTATCCTCTGTCGGAGCATTCACACACACAATCACCATTCCTACTTTCATTCTCACCCACACAATCCTGAACCACAGACCCATAGTATCTTACATGCTCCTTCCATTTGTTACTTACAAACAAACAAAAAGCAAGGTTACTATAATATATAATAAATAAATATACATACCAAAAAATAACCACTATCCGTAGTCTTTCCACAGTAGGGTAAAACAAAACATAAACTTTATTTGTATGTAACATGTGTGATGCACATAAATAAAGGGGATGTGTCGGATGGTTGAAAGCCACAGTTGCTCGCGCGTTTGGGGCTAGCAACACGTATTATGAAAAAACATGTATACTCCTTCATTCACTGTTCCCCCCTTCACTCACTCAACCCCACAATTTGCCGGAGGATAACAGGTTTTTCACAATACGTAGACGGAGGTCTTTAAAAAAAAAAAAAAAAAAAATCAGTGCTTCATTACAAAAGTGTGTACAGGAACTAACCCTCCAATGAGAATGATGAGCATGTTGGGTGGAGGCGAGGTAAGGACAGTAGCCAGGCAGGTCATTAACAGGCTCACCAGTAACGCAGTACGGCGGACACTGGACATCACTGTCTTACTCCTGGAATACATGAAATAGATAGTGGCTCAGTCATAGTTATTTGTTTATGGAAGAGAAAACTTTACCCCTTTTGTACCGGCGACGTCTATTTAACTTTATTATTTCATTAGACAAATTTACTATTTAGCAGGCCTCGAACTATCACGCTTAACCCTTTTCACTACCACAGATCTTTCTTAAACTTTATAAAATCGTCCATCGTCTAAATATAGCTAGAATAAAATGATAAAGACATCGCCGGTGCAGAAGGAGTTATAATTTCTGTACATACCTGCATACAGTATATTGGCCCCTTCAGTATTCGAGGACACCTTCCTCTGTTATATTGTTTATCGTTAGGCAAGTTTATTCAGCATAGGAAGTATCTTTAGGAATCCATAGGGTAAAACCTATGTTGTGTCTATTGTTAGGCAAGTTTATCCAGCATAGGACGTATCTTTATTAATCAAAGGGTAAAACCTATCCTAACTAACCACTTAGCTACTACAAGTTCTTCGTCAGCTTAATTTAATAGTCTAAAGAGATAACAATTTATATTTAAGAATGTTGGTGTTATATAGTGAATGGGTCAATCTAGTAATCAAATTCATATTATAGTTAAAATTGTGTTTTATTTATTTTGTTTATAAAATTACAAAAGTGTATACATAAAAGAAAGATTCAAGGCTAAAGTCAAGTGAAACACTGTTTATGAGTTCCATGAGAATATTAACATTTGTGTCAGGTAGACAACACATGTACTATCTAAGATATCAAACAGGCACTAATTGTCTTTTGGCCGTATAAACTGATCCACGTGATGAGCATGCAGTCCTTAAGGGGGGTCACCTGCTTATTTTATCTCTCTCTCCTTTTCTCTCTTTCTCTGGCTTGTATCCATTCGGCTCCATTCAGGCAACTGTTTTAAGACGTTTATCACCATCCAGGTATCGATTTCTTCCTGGCGAGCGATAGCGAGCCAGCATTGTATGGGGAAATCCGGCTTCGCCGGAGATATTTTCTATCCAAAAATGTACAAATTTAGCTTGCTGTCAAAACAAAAATAAATATATACTGGCTCGCTACCGCTCGCCAGGAAAATACTGACACCTGGATGGGGGTAAACGTCTTAAGACAGTAGGCTAAATGGGGCCGAATGGATAAAAGCCAAAGAGAGAGGGAGATAAAGAGAAAAAAGCGAGGTGGGCTCCCTTAATGAACTGAGCAATTATTAATTTGAGTCTGTAGCAATATTATAAGGTTTGTCTAAAGCCCCATTCCGGCATCCAGCAGTTTGGAGCCAGGAATGTCGACTCCGTACTACTCCGGGAGAAATGGCGCCGAGTGCACAATAAATCAACCTAGTAAGACGGAGTTGAACGGAGTATGCAACTTTACAATATCGAGCACATATTTAATATTTATGTCTATCTACCTATGTGTGCCCTTCTCTATGTCTATCTACCTATGTGTGCCCTTCTCTATGTCTATCTATCTATGTGTGCCCTTCTCTATGTCTATCTACCTATGTGTGCCCTTCTCTATGTCTATCTATCTATGTGTGCCCTCCTCTCCTAGTCCTAGTCTCTCCTAGTCCTGCCACGTTAGTGGCAGGGCAGTAGTTCCCTTTCCAATGTTCCCTTACCCACTCTAAACCACTGTTTGGACACTTGATCCTCAGTGTTTTGGAGGACAAGCAACCTAGAAGGGTCACTAGATCTGTTGTTGCTTGATTTCCTTTGTACTCCTTTGTACTCCTTTGTACTTTGTACTCTATGTCTATCTATCTATGTGTGCCCTTCTCTATGTCTATCTACCTATGTGTGCCCTTCTCTATGTCTATCTATCTATGTGTGCCCTCCTCTATGTCTATCTATCTATGTGTGCCTTTGACAAAGTTCCCCACAAACGTTTACTGCTAAAACTAAAAGCGCATGGAATACAAGACGGTGTGTTGAAATGGATAGAAAATTGGCTCAGCAACAGAAAGCAAAGGGTAGTCATAAACGGTAAGGCATCTAAATGGACCAATGTAAGTAGCGGGGTACCCCAGGGATCGGTACTAGGACCAATTCTCTTTCTAATTTACATCAACGACATAGATGAGGGTCTCACCTGCACAATCTCAAAATTTGCTGACGATACAAAAATTGCAAATAGCGTACTCTCAAAAGAACAAGTTGACGATATGCAACACAATCTAGATAAATTGTCATGTTGGGCCCAAATTTGGCAAATGAGTTTCAATGCGGATAAATGTAAAGTACTACATGTCGGATACCTAAATGAGAAAGCAAACTATTCGATGAATGGCACTCAGCTTAAGAATGTAAACAGAGAAACTGATCTGGGAGTAACAATATCGAGTAACCTAAAACCGAGTCAACAATGTTCAGAAGTTGTTAAGAAGGCAAACAAAATAATTGGCTTTATAGGCAGGTCATTTGAGCATAAATCCAAAGAAGTTATCCTAACCCTTTACAATTCCTTAGTCCGCCCTCTTCTGGAATACTGCGTTCAATCCTGGTGCCCTTATTACCAAAAAGATATAAACAAGCTAGAACGAGTTCAACGTAGAGTTACCAAAATGATACCTAGCCTAAAGAACAAACCATACGAAGAGCGTCTTAGAGAATTAAATCTATTTCCTTTAACCCAGCGCAGATTAAGAGGCGACTTAATTCAAGTGTTCAAATCATCAAAGGCATCGACAATATGAACTGTAGTAAGTACTTCACTATCGACCAATCTAATTACACGCGGGGAAACGGTTGCAAAATTATTGGTAAATCTTTTAACTCGCACGAATCAAAGAATTTCTTCTTCAATCGAGTTGTCAACTTGTGGAATGGGCATCCCCGAGACGTTATAGACTGCAGCACCGTTGATTCATTTAAATTCCGCCTAGACAAATATCTCGCATCAAACCCGCGACTGACTGCGTTTATAAATGAATAACTTTATCCTCCCCTCAGTTACTAACCCATATGTCCCCTACTAACTTCCTAGTCCTGCCACGTTAGTGGCAGGGCAGTAGTTCCCTTTCCAATGTTCCCTTACCCACTCTAAACCACTGTTTGGACACTTGATCCTCAGTGTTTTGGAGGACAAGCAACCTAGAAGGGTCACTAGATCTGTTGTTGCTTGATTTCCTTTGTACTCCTTTGTACTCTATGTCTATCTATCTATGTGTGCCCTTCTCTATGTCTATCTATCTATGTGTGCCCTTCTCTATGTCTATCTACAGTATCTATGTGTGCCCTCCTCTATGTCTATCTATCTATGTGTGCCCTTCTCTATGTCTATCTATCTATGTGTGCCCTTCTCTATGTCTATCTACCTATGTGTGCCCTTCTCTATGTCTATCTATCTATGTGTGCCCTTCTCTGTCTATCTATCTATGTGTGCCCTTCTCTATGTCTATCTACCTATGTGTGCCCTTCTCTGTCTATCTACCTATGTGTGCCCTTCTCTATGTCTATCTATCTATGTGTGCCCTTCTCTATGTCTATCTATCTATGTGTGCCCTTCTCTATGTCTATCTATCTATGTGTGCCCTTCTCTATATCTATCTACCTATGTGTGCCCTTCTCTATGTCTATCTACCTATGTGTGCCCTTCTCTATGTCTATCTACCCATGTGTGCCCTTCTCTATGTCTATCTATCTATGTGTGCCCTTCTCTATGTCTATCTACCTATGTGTGCCCTTCTCTATGTCTATCTACCTATGTGTGCCCTTCTCTATGTCTATCTACCTATGTGTGCCCTCCTCTATGTCTTTCTATCTATGTGTGCCCTCCTCTATGTCCATCTATCTATGTGTGCCCTTCTCTATGTCTATCTACCTATGTGTGCCCTTTTCTATGTCTATCTACCTTTGTGTGCCCTTCTCTATGTCTATCTACCTACGTGTGCCCTTCTCTATGTCTATCTACCTATGTGTGCCCTTCTCTATGTCTATCTACCTATGTGTGCCCCTCTCTATGTCTATCTACCTATATGTGCCGTTCTCTATGTCTATCTACCCATGTGTGCCCTTCTCTGTCTATCTACCTATGTGTGCCCTTCTCTATGTCTATCTATCTATGTGTGCCCTTCTTTATGTCTATCTATCTATGTGTGCCCTTTTCTATGTCTATCTATCTATGTGTGCCCTTCTCTATGTCTATCTACCTATGTGTGCCCTTCTCTGTCTATCTACCTATGTGTGCCCTTCTCTGTCTATCTACCTATGTGTGACCTTCTCTATGTCTATCTACCTATGTGTGCCCTTCTCTATGTCTATCTATCTATGTGTGCCCTTCTCTATGTCTATCTACCTATGTGTGCCCTTCTCTATGTCTATCTACCTATGTGTGCCCTTCTCTATGTCTATCTACCCTTGTGTGCCCTTCTCTGTCTATCTACCTATGTGTGCCCTTCTCTATGTCTATCTATCTATGTGTGCCCTTCTCTATGTCTATCTATCTATGTGTGCCCTTCTCTATGTCTATCTACATATGTGTGCCCTTCTCTACGTCTATCTACCTATGTGTGCCCTTCTCTATGTCTATCTACCCATGTGTGCCCTTCTCTGTCTATCTACCTATGTGTGCCCTTCTCTGTCTATCTACCCATGTGTGCCCTTCTCTGTCTATCTACCTATGTGTGCCCTTCTCTATGTCTATCTACCTAGGTTTTTTTTTTTTTTTTTTTTTTTCTATGTGATTGAGGGAGGCAAAAGGCATAACTGCCTATAGCGAGTGCCTCTCCCATAGTTGAAAGAGTGACAGGGCCAAAATCAAGGGACGTTCGAGCCAAAATGCCTGGACACACAGAGTTTGAAGCAATTTAAGTCATAGGAAGAGGGAAAGACTGATTCTGGGAGAGAGTTCCAGAGCTCAGATGTTGAGTAGAAGAAAGTTTGAGAGTAACGTTTCACTCTTGGGTTGGAGAGTTGCACAGAGTAGGGGTGGGATTGAGTTGCAAGACGGGTACCACATGCCCTACGTAAAGGAGGTGGTATGCACTGGGATAGCTCTGAGGAACACTGATTATTATAGTAGCGATAGAATAGCGAGAGAGATGCAACATTGCGGCGGAGAGAGAGAGATTGCAGAGAGTTGGTGAGTGGACGGGAGTTAATGAAACGAAAGGCCTTCCTCTCAACTTTGTCTAGGAGAGCGGTGTGAGAGGAACCTCCCCACACATGTGAACAATACTCAATACAAGGGCGCACTATGCCCCTGTACAGAGCAAGAAGCTGTGCAGGGGAAAAGAACCCCCTAAGGCGGTTGAGCACACCCAGCTTCTGGGAGGCTGCCTTAGCAAGACTGGTAATATGGTCCTTCCAAATGAGAGCAGAAGAAAAAGAGACACCAAGAATATTGAGAGAAGATGAAGGGTTATTTTTGTATTGTTGAAGAATAAGGGATAGTCCGCTGGGAGATCCTGACGGGTAGATAGATGGAGAAATTGGGTTTTGGAAGCATTAAAGTTAACAAGGTTTTCTCTGCCCCAATTGGAAATAGTATTTAGATCAGAATTTAAGAGTTCTATGGCTTCATTACGTTTGTCGTTGAGGGATTGCTGGCTGGGGCGTTCTGAAAAACTAATGGAGTAGTGTAAGGTTGAGTCGTCTGCGTATGAATGGATGGGAATTAAGGTACAGTTAAGGAGATCATTTATAAAAATTAGAAAGAGAATAGGAGATAGGACAGAGCCCTGAGGAACACTGGAGTTTATAGGGTGAGGAAGTGAACAATGGCCGTCCACAACCGCAGCTATGGAACGGCCGGAAAGGAAATTAGAGACAAAGGCACAGATGGAGGGATAGAAACCGAAGGAGGGTAGTTTAGAAATTAAAGATTTATGCCAGACTCTATCGAAGGCTTTCGATATGTCTAGTGCAATAGAAAAAGTCTCACCGAAGTCCCGAAAGGAGGATGACCAAGAGTTAGTAAGATATGAAAGAAGATCACCAGTAGAGCGACCCTTAAGGAAGCCATACTGGCGATCTGAGAGCAGATTATGAGAAGAGAAATGCTTAAGAAATTTGGAAGCAAGAATAGTTTCAAAAACTTTAGAAAGACAAGAGATAAGAGCAATTGGACGATAGTTGGAGGGTTGAGAGCGGTCACCCTTCTTTGGGACAGGTTGAATGTGAGCAAACTTCCAGCATGAAGGGAAGACGTTAGAGGATAGACAGAGACGAAAGAGTTTGCCTAGGCAGGGAGTCAGCACGGAAGCACAGTTTTTGAGAACAACAGGAGGAACACCGTCCGGACCGTACGCCTTATTAGTGTTAAGCCCAGAGAGGGTAGAAAGTACATCTTTAGAAGAGATTAGGATATTAGGCATAAGTAAGAGAGAGGAGGGCGGAGAGGGAGGAATAGCACCGGAATCATCCAAGGTGGAGTTTCTAGCAAAAGTTTAAGCGAAGAGTTTAGCTTTGTCAGAGGAAGAAGTGATGGTTGTGCCATCAGAGTGGGAAAGGGGAGGGAAAGACGAGGAAGAGAAATTGTTGGAGAGGATTTTGGCTAGATGCCAGAAAGCTTGGGAAGAGCTAGAGTTGGATAGTTCAGTGCATTTATTATTGATGAAAGAGTGTTTGGCAAGTCGAAGAACAGATTTGGCTTGATTCCGGGCAGAAACATATGAAGAATGAGAGTCTTGAGTTTTAAGGCATCGGTACCGTTTGAATGCTTCCTCCTTATTGCGGACAGCAGTAGAACAGGCGTGAGTAAACCAAGATTTTTTAGCATTAGACTGAGAAAAAGAGAATGGAATGTATGCTTCCATGCCCGATAGGATTACCTCGGTAATGCGTTCAGCACTCTCCGAGGGTCCTCGGCCATGGAAGCAGAAATCATTCCATTGGAAATCAAAGAAGTACTGCCGAAGAGCCTCCCAGTCGGTAGCGCCAAAGTGCCACAAGCGTCGCCGGCTAGGAGGATCGGGTGGCTGTACTGGAGAGATAGGACAGGTGACAGAGATAAGTTTATGGTCGGAGGAGCCCAAAGGAGAGAAAAGATCGACAGTATAAGAAGAAGGGTTAGAAGTTAGAAACAGGTCAAGAATGTTGGGCCGATCTCTGATGCGATCCGGGATACGGGTGGGTTGCTGAACTAACTGCTCTAGGTCATTTAGGATAGAAAAGACGTAGGCTTGTTCACCAGGTGGATCAGTAGTGTGAGAGGAGAGCCATTGGCGGTGGTGAACGTTGAAATCTCCTAAGATGGAGATTTCTGAGAAAGGAGAAATGGATAGAATGTCTTCCACTGTAGAATTTAGATAGTCAAAGAATTTGGGAAAGTTGGTAGAGTTAGGGGAAAGATAGACAGCACAGAAATATTTAGTAAGAGAATGACAGGAAAGTTTGAGCCATAAAGTTGAGAATTCAGAGGAGTCGAAATCGGGAACACGAGAGCAAGTGAGTTTGTTGTGCACATATGCACAACATCCGCCTTTGGCTTTGAAACTAGGATAGAGAAAGTAGGAGGATACAGAGAAGGGGTTGCTGGATGTTGCTACAGACACCTGGGTTTCGGTGAGGAAGAGAAGATCAGGTTTGTAGGAGGAGAGATGGTGCTCAACAGAGTGAAAGTTAGAGGAAAGTCCGCGAATGTTGCAGAAATTAATAGAAAGAGTAACAGGCCGAGGTCCAGGTAATTGTGTGGGGTCGTCAGGGGATGGTCGGTCGGGTGAGGGGGCATTTATGGTCCCCCCCCCGCCCCCCCTGGGGACTCCGAGGCTGGGCTACAATACATCATTTTGAGTTTTTTAATTTTGGTGTGGAGGAATGAAGTGTGGTGTGCATGTTTAGTGTAGTGAAGTGGATAGGAGGAGGAGGTGTTTGTGAGAGCTAGCTGGATTGCTCTCAGTGTAAATGAGGCACAAAGAAAATCAGTAAGAGAGGCCAAGCAAATGAAACAGGAGTTCCAGCGACTCTTTATCACATGCCTATAACCTCACCTGGGTCTAGCCCTGATCGATTGGTGCCTACAATCTCCCCACAATCTATCTATCTATGTGTGCCCTTCTCTATGTCTATCTATCTATGTGTGCCCTTCTCTATGTCTATCTACCTATGTGTGCCCCTCTCTATGTCTATCTACCTATGTGTGCCCTTCTCTATGTCTATCTACCTTTGTGTCCCCTTCTCTATGTCTATCTATCTATGTGTGCCCTTCTCTATGTCTATCTATCTATGTGTGCCCTTCTCTATGTCTATCTACATATGTGTGCCCGTCTCTATGTCTATCTACCTATGTGTGCCCTTCTCTATGTCTATCTACCCATGTGTGCCCTTCTCTGTCTATCTACCTATGTGTGCCCTTCTCTATGTCTATCTATCTATGTGTGCCCTTCTCTATGCCTATCTATCTATGTGTGCCCTTCTCTATGTCTATCTACCTATGTGTGCCCTTCTCTGTCTATATATCTATGTGTGCCCTTCTCTATGTCTATCTATCTATGTGTGCCCTTCTCTATGTATATCTACCTATGTGTGCCCTTCTCTATGTCTATCTACCTATGTGTGCCCTTCTCTATGTCTATCTACCTATGTGTGCCCTTCTCTATGTCTATCTACCTATGTGTGCCCTTCTCTATGTCTATCTACCCACGTGTGCCCTTCTCTATGTATATGTACCCATGTGTGCCCTTCTCTATGTCTATCTATCTATGTGTGCCCTTCTCTATGTCTATCTACCTATGTGTGCCCTTCTCTATGTCTATCTACCTATGTGTACCCTTCTCTATGTCTATCTATCTATGTGTGCCCTTCTCTATGTCTATCTACCTATGTGTGCCCTTCTCTATGTCTATCTATCTATGTGTGCCCTCCTCTATGTCTATCTATCTATGTGTGCCCTTCTCTATGTCTATCTATCTATGTGTGCCCTTCTCTATGTCTATCTACAGTATCTATGTGTGCCCTCCTCTATGTCTATCTATCTATGTGTGCCCTTCTCTATGTCTATCTATCTATGTGTGCCCTTCTCTATGTCTATCTACCTATGTGTGCCCTTCTCTATGTCTATCTATCTATGTGTGCCCTTCTCTGTCTATCTATCTATGTGTGCCCTTCTCTATGTCTATCTACCTATGTGTGCCCTTCTCTGTCTATCTATCTATGTGTGTCCTTCTCTATGTCTATCTATCTATGTGTGCCCTTCTCTATGTCTATCTACCTATGTGTGCCCTTCTCTATGTCTATCTACCTATGTGTGCCCTTCTCTATGTCTATCTATCTATGTGTGCCCTTTTCTGTCTATCTACCTATGTGTGCCCTTCTCAATGTCTATCTACCTATGTGTGCCCTTCTCTATGTCTATCTACCTATGTGTGCCCTTCTCTATGTCTATCTACCTATGTGTGCCCTTCTCTATGTCTATCTACCTATGTGTGCTCTTCTCTATGTCTATCTATCTATGTGTGCCCTTCTCTGTCTATCTACCTATGTGTGCCCTTCTCTATGTCTATCTACCTGTGTGCCCTTCTCTATGTCTATCTATCTGTGTGCCCTTCTCTGTCTATCTACCCATGTGTGCCCTTCTCTATGTCTATCTACCTATGTGTGCCCTTCTCTATGTCTATCTATCTATGTGTGCCCTTCTCTATGTCTATCTATCTATGTGTGCCCTTCTCTATGTCTATCTACCTATGTGTGCCCTTCTCTATGTCTATCTACCCATGTGTGCCCTTCTCTATGTCTATCTACCTGACTGCTTGTTTGTCCATATATTTATTGACCTAGCTATAGTCTATTTATCATAAGTAGGCGAAAGATCTTAACTTCTATCCTTCATAACTCACAAACTACTAGAGTAATCGAGTTAACATTTCTAACATTTAGGAAGAGTCAGCCAGGGAATAGGTGTGGGAGTTTACGGCCCATTTGTTCTATCCATTTTAAGTTACAGAGGTTAGAAGTTAAGATCTCTCGCTTATTTACCGTGAATAGACTATAATATTATTTAACATCAATGAACATATTTATATCACACTATTATAGCAGAGGACTCATTTTCACCTTATTTTGGCTGTGATTGGACGACTGTATACAGCTTAAGGGGGGTCTCCGGCTTTGTTTTATCTTTCTCTGTTTTTCTCTATTTTTCTGGCTTGTATCCATTCGGCCCCTTCCAGCCAACTGTTTTAAGACATTTATCCCCATCCAGGTGTCGATATCTTCCTGGCGAGCGATAGCGCAGTGCGCTTTTCGTATTTAAATGTCTGCATAACCTTGATAACACTGCTTTTTTACACCTAGTAACAATGAAAGGTACAATTTAAGGGAAGCTGATCTATTAAGAATTCCTCTCATGACTTCTAGTCAAGCTCAGACATGTATAAAATATCATGGAGTTAAGGTGTGGACCGGATTACCGCAAAATTTAAGAAATATACAGGAAATATCTCGGTTTAAGAGACAATTAAAATCTTTTCTATTAACACAATATCAAACAGTGACTACTACAATACGTATATCACCAATTATACTACCAATAATTACAACATCCCAATCACCTAGATCGACAAATGTATAACC
This sequence comes from Paralithodes platypus, assembly GCA_032716605.1. Classification (NCBI taxonomy): domain Eukaryota; kingdom Metazoa; phylum Arthropoda; class Malacostraca; order Decapoda; family Lithodidae; genus Paralithodes; species Paralithodes platypus. The sequence continues at coordinate 31,769,683 of CM064507.1, read as the reverse complement.
TTTAACAATATTTACGCTGACTGTGCGTGTATTTGTGTGTAGAGTCACGTAAAGGGTTGAATGAGTTTGAATACTATTTTGTAATAAACATGCTTCTATTTTTATCTGTAAAGGTGTATATAATGTATGTGTAGTTGGCATTTGTATACAATTTTTTGTTTGTTTATAGAAATGGATATATAGTCTACAGTAAATGATTCACCATGTTCTCATATATAGGTCTAAATGAATGGTGTAAGTGTGTACTCCATGCACAACAAAGTTTGTCCTTTACTAATTAGGCATATACTGTTAGGGAAACATATGTGTCTTTGTGTCGAATTGTGGGTATAATTGCGAGTATGGCCTTTGAACATCAAGTCAATAGTTGTACAATGTATATTATATATATTCAATTTTGTAAATGGTATTACATAGGTAATTGTGATAAAAACAATCAGCTGTGAGCTCTGGGTCGTGAGTGTAACCTCAATGTTAATCACCACTAATTTAATTTATTTTATTTTATTATATTTTGCCCACATACATCCCTTTTCGAAGTTAGAACATTTTTTACAACACGTAGTTCCCAGGGCACATAGCTGTGACTAAGTATATTATATACAATTGCGTTTTGATAGATCGAGTTATAGCCAGGTGCCTTTAAGAGAGACATCTCTCAAAAGGCTCAGCCTTATTTTTTTGTATTATTATTATATATTTTTGTTTTTAACAAATCATTTGTAAGCAAAATTGTATTGTATACTAAAGGCTATATTAAAAGATTTCAATTGTATTTCAATTGTATTTCAATTGTATTGTATACTAAAGGCTATATAAAAAGATTTCAATTCAATTTCAATTCAATTCATTGTACTGAGAAATCCGGCTTCGCCGGAGAAATTTTTCTATCTAAAAATTTACAAATTTAGCTTGCTGTCAAAACAAAAATATATACAGTATATGCTGGCTCACTACCGCTCGTCAGGAAAATATTGATACCTGGATGGTTGTAAACGTCTTAAAATAGTAGACTGAATGGGGCCGAATGGATACAAGCCAAAGAGAGAGGGAGAGATAGAGAAAAAAAGCGAGTTGGGCTCCCTTAAGAAGAACATATGAGAATCGAAGAACTGAGGACTGTCTGCTTAGACCTTCATCAAGCTTAAGGGAGCCCACCTCGCTTTTTTTCTCTTTCTCTCCCTCTCTTTGGCTTGTATCCATTCGGCCCCATTCAGCCTACTGTTTTAAGATGTTTAACCCCATCCAGGTGTCAATATTTTCCTGGCGAGCGGTAGCGAGCCATCATATATATAAAATTTCGTTTTGACAGCAAGTTAAATGTGTACATTTTTCGATAGAAAATGTCTCCGACGAAGCTGATTTCTCCATACAATGCTGGCTCGCTAGCGCTTGCCAGGAAAGATTCGACACCTGGATGGGGATAAACGTCTTAAAACAGTTAACTGGATGGGGCCGAATGGATACAAGGCAGGGAAAGAGAGAAAGGGAGAAAAAGGTAAAAAACGCCGGTGACCCCCCTTAAATAATGCACCAAGACCAATTTATGGTTAAATTTGCATATTTTTGGGTAGAGAACTGTCCCGGTCGAAGGCTAGTTCCTCCTAAATTGCAAGCTCGCTATCACTCGCTGGCAAAACAAATCGACACCTAAATGACAGGAAAGGTCTAAAAAATTAACAATAAATGGGGCGAAAGGTCGTAAAATCGCCAAACTAATGGGGTGAACTTATTAAAATTCCAAAAATAATGGGGCTAAGCATGAGGGAGAATTGGCCCCAGAAAAATAAAAAAACACCCTCCTACGTGCAAATGTTCCTTTAGTTGACCTTCTGACTTGTATATATGCTTCCTAAACTGAATAAAAGCTCATAACCCCTTCACCAACATTATATAAGTATTATCATATTCTGGTTACCATTAGACGATGTTCAATAGTTTATATCTACATCTACGACTCAAATTGGTTAATACGATTCCAATAAACCCTCGTAGCAGCATAGTTCCTTCTTAAACTGCATAAAACCATCTATTTTACCCAGAATCAGATGTAAAATGGCGTCATGGTGCTGAAGGGGTTAATAACAGCCAACATATAATTAACCCTTTGAGTACCAGCGACATGTGTTATATTATATTCTAGCTATATTTTGACGACATTATGCAGCTTAGGAAGGCTCTGTGGTACTTAAAAGGGTTGGTTAAGATAATTTGCAGCCTTATTATTGCTAGAGGTCCTTCCTGAGCTGGATAATATCGTATAATAGTCGCCAGAATATGATGAAAAGTACGTCCCTGGTAATGAATGGGTTAAGAAGCAGGTCACCAAATCTTCAAATAGTTAATAGTTTAATACAAAAATATGTATTTATATATGTATCTCAACACATACCAATATACTGCATGCATTAACCCCTTCTGTACCGACGACGTCTTTTGAATGTTCTTATAGCTATATTTAGACGATTGTGTGTGAATTTGTATTTTGTTTTTGTGTGTTAATTGTTGTTGTTGTTGTTGTTGTTGTTCCCCAAGCTGCCTGGCCGAACAGCCCCAAGTCCCCGAGCAAGGCCAAGGCCATAACCGAGCACCCCCACAGAACCCTCCCTGCCAACCACAATAAAGCCTGGGTGACCGAAGCCACTCTATGGCGGGGAGCTGAGGAGGGTGCGGAAACGCCCAGGAAAACAAAGCCCCACCCAGGGCCCTGTGCCCCTCAGCAATTATGAAGAGAAAGTTGAGGGGCAAAGGAAAAATGTGACGCTTTGGCTTCAATCTTGGTAGATTGGGAGGTCAATCCACGGAAGAGACGCCGTCACTTGAAATCTAGAAAAAATATAAGTAAAAGGAACAGTCAGAGTAAGCTATGGGTATGGCAGAGATCGCTCAGTTCTCACTCTGATAGACCAACCCATCACCACATGACTAGAACCCAATCCTCTCAGCATCAGCTAGGAAAGGCCCTAGAAAGCCGCCTTTGGCGGGGGGGATAGCTCCCGTATTTCAACCCCTTTCGGGGTTGGGAACCCGCTGTGTGTTAATTGTTTTCTGTTGTGTTGTCCCTCTTCTGGCTCTGTCTTGAGTCGGCCACCCCTCAAAAAAAAAAAGGGAAAAGTGGGGAGTGTATAGAATAGATAGAATAGTGTGCAGTTTAAGAAGGATTTGTGGTAGTGGAAAGGGTTAATTGAGATAGTCGGTAGTGTGACGCTTCTGCATAGTAGCCACGTGCGGGCATGCGCGTGCGTCGGCTGCCCAGCCGTTTAGAAACCGGCTGGCGGCAGCCGGCCGGCCGGCTTTTCCTTAGTATATATCCTACGACAATGTAACTAATGTCTGGGATATTCTTATGTAGTTTCACAGCTTGTAGCTGCCCTTATTCTTAACCAACGCATCTTAGTATATTTTATTCTCGATAGTTGATTGTTTCATTATAATATATAAGATGTAAGGCTAGTGAGAGTGGGAGGAGACGAGCGGGAGAGAGAGACCGGCTGGGGGACGTTGCTTCGCGCGGAGAGTCTAGCTTGGGACGAGCCTGATGTGCCACATGCATTTGATTGCAATGTTAGGCTTAGTTTCGACTCACGCACGGGGTAGACGATTTTGACCCGGCAACACTTATATCTATTATTGTATTAACGACGAGCTCTCAGATAACTAGATATGATTTTGGGCCTTATGCAGAGATGTAATTGTTAATGAGACCTAGGAAGCTTTCTTGTTGTCTCATAGTTGGTGGTTTCATGCTTGCTAGTGTGTTCTTGTGTCAGGTTAGCAGGGGCTAGACCGGAGGGGAGGCTTTTTGCGATCCTTTAAGTAAAGTCTGCTGGTGCGAGTCCTGTGGACCCGCACGACTTTACTAGGATACCCGTGGGAGTCTGGGGACATTTTCTTGTCTGTGTCCCTGTGTGTCTAGTGTTGTGTTGTGTGAGGGCCCTTGCCTAGTCCACTCAGCACTTCGCTAGCACGTCTTGCTTTTGTTTTAGGGTCGCCAGGAGAGAGTCAGATACTTGCGATCTGAGTCTCTCAAGAGAGCACCCTTTCAATTAGAGTAATTTGGCGCACAGACTTGGGAACGTCCCTAGGCTAGAGCAGGTGGCTCAGCCCGGGTATCCGAAGCCTATATCCTTCCGGCTAGACCTCTGCCACCTGGCAGATTAACAGCTAGGTGTTGATGATCTCTGTATGCTTGTTATTGTGCCACAGTTTACCGTTTTTGTGAGCATTGTGAGTTAGGGTGTGGCTTAGAGACTCTGTCCGAGCAGGCTTGCCTGACTAAGAGTGAGAAGCACACCTGTATGTGGTTATGTTGCGAGTTGCTGCCTTTATTTAAATATACCTATGCCATTATACACTGTATGGCCTATCACTAGTATTTATTCCTGCTTATGAGTTAAGAGTTCTCTAAATCCGTAACGTACTTTCTTTGCTAAGCATCAGATCCTACAGTAGCCGCATGCAGTTTAGAAACCCGCATCTTGTCTACCGGTACGATGTTTTGAGGACTGTTTGCTTTCACCTTTTTTCACGCAGGGGTGATTAGTTGTATTAATTAACGTAACGTTAAATGTACTTTCTTCTAGTTTGTTATTAAATTGTTTCTGCAATTTAATTCCGTTATCTATCTTTTCCTTGAAGCTTTAAGTCAACTTAATTGTGTGATCTTTTATATAGCCTGCTTGACTATCAGCAGTCTATAGTGCGTGCACCCTGTAACCGAGTCATAGGATACCTTGTTGTCCAGGCAGGACTCTTGACGGTTTAGGGTGGTTTGTTGCCTGGGTTTATAGATACGGGTTGGATCTAGCGTTTTCCGTTGTTGCTTGTTGCCGCATACCTAGTCCAATAGAAAGAGCCCAGTGTTTATATATCCCAGGACGTAACAGTAGCGTTTTGATTATTAGAGGTCCTTCATAAGCGGAATATAATCATCAAATAGTGCCAGAATATAATGAATAGGACGTCACCGGAACTGGTTAATAATTATATGGTTATACATATGAGAGAGAGAGAGAGAGAGAGAGAGAGAGAGAGAGAGAGAGAGAGAGAGAGAGAGAGAGAGAGAGAGAGAGAGAGACAGAGACAGAGACAGAGAGAGAGAAGGAGGGGGCTGGGGAGACGTTGGGGATTAAATTCATTTCGAGGTTTTATCTTCCGTGTCAATACTTCACTTCCCCTCCCCCCCCCCCCACCCTCTCTCTCTCATTCTCTCTCTCTCTCTCTCTCTCTCTTGGAGATAGTCGGAGAAGTGAAAAATGCCGTTTAATGTAAACAAATGTCAGATATTGCAAATAGGTTTAAAAAACAATAAATATGAATACTACATGAATGAAGAGAAGATACAAAATGTAACACAAACAAAAGACCTGGAAGTGCTGATAAACGAAAACTTAAATCTTCCAATCAATGCACAGCGGCCGCAAACAAAGAAAACAGGGCATTAGGTTTCATCAGAAGAAACTTTCACTATCACAACAAAGACATAGTTTTTCCCTTATACAAAAGTATGGTGAGACCGCACCTCGAATACGCTGTGCAGTTTTGGTCACTCCACCTCATAAAGGATGCTAAAAAATTGAATCTATGCAAAGGCGAGCCACTAAACTAATCCCTTCATTAAAAAATAAATCATATGATGAAAGACTAAAAGAACTTTATCTGTTTTCACTTGAGACACGAAGGATGGGAGGTCAATTGATTGAGTGTTTTAAAATGTTAAAAGGAATCAGTAACATGAACCCAGATAAGTTATTAAAAATGAACGAAGGCATTATTATCTACAAGAGGAAACAATTTAGATAGCGAATCTAGATACAGCAAAACATTTCTTCACTCACAGTGTGATTGATGAGTGGAACAAACTCCCAAATAAAGTAATAGACAGCTCATCTGTAGATACATTTAAAAGAAATCTATAGACTCTTACCACAGAAAAATTGGTATGGAGTAGGCAGTAATTATCATCATTATTATTTTTTCAGCTGAAGAGAGCATAAGAAAACAAACAAGTAACTAAACAAAAATAAAAATAATTATAAAAATCATCAATACAAATGTACATACTACTAAGGGTGATGGGATGCAGGATTCCAATTAACCCCAAAATGTACATGCTACCTAGGCGAGGGGTTGCATAAATTTTCCTTTCTTTATTCCAATCTTTCATGTAAATTCCTTCTGGGGATTTCGAAGCCCAGCAAGGTTAATCACTTCCAACTAAGATATCGTAAGGTATGTGTGGCCAGTGTATCTATGTAAAGATATGTAAACAAAATCTCTGACTGGTGAGAGGGAGCAATAGCCTTGAAAAATGCATATACATAAAAGAGAGAGAGGGGAATGGAGGGGCTTAAGGGGGGATGGGCGTACTTATTCGCCAAGTAATGATTTTTTATATATCTTTCCAGTTTTCTCCCAAGCCCTCCATCAAGCTTATTAAAATACCCTTTAGGCCCCTCTTCAAGATAAATTTATACATTTTTCGGTATAAAAATGTCCCGGCCGAAGGTCGGGTTTTTCCTAGAAATACAGGCTCGTTATCGCTCGCCAGGAGACGATCAACACCTAAATTGCACGAAAGGTCTTAGTATTAACACATAAATGGGGGCGAAAGGTCTTAACATCGCCAATATAATGGGCCGAACGTTGTAATATCTGAAAACTAATAGGACTAAACACGAGGGAGAAGGGGGACCAGAAAACCCGACCATCCCCCCCACCCCCTTAAGAATGGGAATATGGTACACTATTTTGCATATAATTTTCTAAATGTTGGTTTGATTGGAAGGGAAGAGGAGAGAATGTTCAAACAAGCATATAAGACATAACACATACATGTTGAAGAATATTACAGACATATTATCTGGACCTGGATCCTTGTTGGTAGATTGGTATACATATTTTGTGTGTAGAGTATGGGAGGAATGTCAAGAAAAGCAAACCTTGCACGAGAGAATATTATCAAGGTCGAGATCATTGTAGTGTATCACACGAGTACTTATACCCACAACTTGTAACCGAAACCCTTAAAGGGTTATTCTGATAAACACATTAGAATTTGATCTGCTATACAAATATTCCTCCTATAATGTTTGTCAACGTATGTATGTATATTATATACTCAGGCATATACCCCATTGCTGGGGGTGGCCGACTTGAGACAGAGCCCAAACAGAAACAACATTTCGGGTTCCAATTCTTAGGGTCCGGGACCACTTTTGCATTCCCTCGCCCATATCTCTGTCTCGATGAGAAAATAATTTTATAAGGGGAGGAGGATTCCTAGCCCCCTGCCCCCAATACTAGGGCAAAATTGTCCCATTATACTCTTTTTACCTGACTATTAGAAGTCGATTGTATTCAAATTAGAAAGGGATTGTGGGAGTCAGAGGAATGATTGAGACAATGTTTACCCTTTTAATTTCCATTGGGCTTCCCAAATTTGAATTGAATCGTTTAGTGATATCCAGGATTAACTGTTATAACGCGTCATAAATCTCAAGTGGTTAACTGAACAAAACATGCTAATGTGGCTCCGCCTTAATACCTTTGCAATTACTGTAGAGGACCAAACTATTACTACATTGAAGTTATCTATAGACAATGGTATTTAGATTATGAGAGAACTCTCTCAACTAAATTAATAACCTTATCATTAACTGTATTCTTGACTCTTCGAGTGCACATATAATTTTAAACTTTAGTCACACGATCCGTTTTACCGTCGACTGTTTTTGAGTCACTAAATCTGACATACAATTAACTGTGATGCAGTCATATATCGAATGAGCTTCACTTCCATACTGATGGTGTTTTTGGTTTTACAGCATGCAATTATTAATTATCAAACTAAGCCAACATTTATCGAAAACAAATCCTCTTAATGATCTCGTAGTGGATATTATATATATATATATTATTTTTTCACTAGGAGGAAACTTCCTTAGCAGGTGAGTTCTCGATACTTAATGCAGAACTATGAACAACTACTGTATGTCTCTACCTAACATTTATGTCATGTTTTCAAAATTAACAATATATGTCGCTACAAAATCATCCTAATGGCTAAGTGGGAACACGGCAAATTACCGCCAGTTGAAAATCAACAACTATGATGGACCCTATGCAGTGCAAATCCGTCACTGAAATACAGACGTGACTTTGGCTTTAGTTCGATTAAATGGAGGGGGGGGGGGGAGAGGCTTAGTTTGCTCCTCAGACCTCTAGCAAGCTTTAGAAAAGCACTACCAGTACCCCCGTTCGAGATATATTTGTACATTGATCGGTTGAAAAATATCCAGGGCGAAGGCCGGTTTCTCCTATCTTGCTATCACTCACCAGTAAAACATCTACACATAGATGACACAAGAGGTCTTAGTATTGGCAAATATATTGGGTGAAAGGTCTTGAAATCACAAACAAAATATTAGGGCAAACGTCTTAAAATCTCAAAACAAATGGGGTTCAACATAAGGTAGAAGTGGATCCAGGAAAAAACAAAACCTGCCCTTAACTAATACTATAGTTGCTTACCTTGCGAATGTCTGGCCGGTAACCACAGAGCGTCGCCGGAGCCAAAGGGAGTGTTAACGTTCCTGAAAAAAACAACAGTCAGACGTTAGCTTTATTGCCAATTATTATCTGTCTTAAGGGGCCTCACCGGCTTTTATTTTATCTTTCTTTCCTTTTCTCGCTTTCCCTGGCTTGTATCCATTCGGCCCCATTCAGCCAACTGTTTTAAGACGTTTATCCCCATCCAGGTGTCGATTTCTTCCTGGCGAGCGATAGCGAGCCATCATTGTATGGAGAAATGCGGCTTCGCCGGAGACATGTTTCTATCGAAAAATGTACAAATTTAGCTTGCTGTTAAAAACAAAAAATATATATATAGCGGTATATATATACTGGCTCGCTGCCGCTCGCCAGTAAAATATTGACACCTGGATGGGGGTAAACGTCTTAGAACAGTATGATGAATTGGGCCGAATGGATACAAGCCAAAGAGAGAGGGAGAGAGAGAAAAAAAGCGAGGTGGGCGCCCTTAACCCATACAGTACCGGTGACGTCCTTTTTAACTTTATTCAGGCTACTATTAGACAATTTTATTCAACTTAAGAAGGGCCTCAACAATTAACACCTAACGAGCGGCCTAGGCGGTAAATAATATGTAGCCACCAGCGGGGTGTTTTTTCCCAAAATAGGGCTGTTTACGTGATCATTTTCATGCCTAAATAAGACCCAGAGCGTAAAACAAGTATCTATCCCTGAAAGGGCATAAACAGAGCTTTCCAATGACACCACAACGATCCTTGTATGACCGCTAGTTTTCTTGCAACAACCGTGCAACACGAGTGCAAAAATCATGTAATTCTGTACTTTCCCCATACAATTCACTATGTAGCGAGTGTGAGAGGGTGGAGGAGGGTGGGATTCATGTCAGTTGGTCCACCGCGGTGGTCTGGAGCAGTCATATGCTCGCTACTCTCCTGCCACCACTTGTCTCTCTCTCTCAGCAACATTACGTGCTGAAATTGCCACACGAGTTATGTTGTGAGCCGCCACATAGTCCAAATTTCTTTCACTCGACATATGATGCGTGCCGCCAGTTAAGGGTTAACAGGGTTCAACCTATCTCACTTAATCCTTCTTACTACCACAGACCCTTCTTAAACTGCACAAATGCGTCTACATATAGCTAGAATAAAATTAAAATGACGTCGCCGGTACAGAAGGAGTTAAGAGGCATATTTTTAGTACACTATTCACTTCACTTTTCCACGGAGAGATAGATAGAACCTCCCATAGTTAGATAAATACATGCAAACATACAGTATATGAATAAACAGACACACAAATGTATAATGATCGATTAAGTAGATACATATACATATTATGTGAACGCACATTCACACATAAGCACAGACCCACAACATAGTTAATACATATAGTAGAGATAATAACATGCATGCACAGACAAAAGGATATATCGACATATTTCTTTTATGACAATACAAATAATAGGACAAATAAAATACATATGTGTAACACTTAATTATATGCGGAGGATTACAGATTACATACATATGCTATGTATATACAGTGTAACAAGTGGACGCACGCCAGCATATATAGATCTTAATATATTTGAAATGCTAATTTAAGAAGAATGGTAAAATTTAATACCTTATTCTATTCCAAGAATGGAATATCTCACGTTTGCAAAGTCAGCAGTCCAGTTATTTATGATATTGAAGCTAAGATCACAAACCATATTTTTCACAATCTTAATCCTGAATAATTTGGCATTAATTCTCAATGCTGTCACACTGTGTTGGATGAAGGCAGCCTTGTGCAGTCTCTAAACGTGAACGGAATTGTTAATTAACATAAGCAGCATCACAACAAGATGGTTAAAATCAATAGATGGAGATGTACAAACACACACTCGCAAATACACACACACAGCATACAATATATATATATATATATATATATATATATATGACGGTAGGCATAAACACACGCAGAGAGAGAGAGAGAGAGAGAGAGAGAGAGAGAGAGAGAGAGAGAGAGAGACAGAGAAAGAGAGAGAGAGGACCTACCAGAGTGAGTGATAGAAGTAGACTGGTGGCAGACAAGACAATGATAGGGATGGTGGGCAGGGGCGGTGACTGAGGGATTAGTGACTCATTGTACTTATTTCTTGGTATTTAGTATTGTTTTATATCTTTATGGTAGTTAGTGATCGATGTCTAGGATGTTTGGGTGGTGAGAAGTATGTTTAGCTTCGACAGTATGCTTGTGTGTGTGTTTTTAGCATGTGCTTTTGTATGTTTTTGTCTAGCTATTATTAATGTAGATAACAATATAACCAGAGTAGTATCACACTCAAGTTATCCTTGGTTTTATCACACACCCCAGCAGTGGTTGAATCTTGAGTAGTGAGATCACGAGAATATATACAGTTATTGTGTGTGTTTTTGTTATCCCTTACCTAATAATGGTGGTGCTGGTGCGCAATCTATGATGAAGGCGGCAAGTGTGGGAGAACAGTACACGGTAAGTGAACAATGTAAGGGATCGCCTCCTCTCTCAACATCATTAGCGAAGCTTAGTTCACGAACTGAATGCCCTCTTGTTGCGTATATGCGAATACAAACGTAGGCCATAATACCTACTCACCCACTTGAATTTGTATTGAACTCAAACGAGACAATAAAATGCTTTATTATGTTTATTTTTCAGAGCTTGGCTTTAAAGGTTCGAAGATTTAAATAGTTTATGGTTCATGACTGAACCTGTTTTAGCGAAAACATCCAAATTCGTTATTACAATTGCGAATCTATGAAACATTTTGAAAACATTTGTAAATAGGACTTCATTTGAATACTCGATTATTATTATAAGTACAAGTGACAGTTGTCTTCTACGGGCCCTTATTGGGTTGTCATAATTGCACAATGCACATACAGTATTTGTCCAATCAGTTACACATATTTTTTACTTCTGACTTTTAGTGCTGCAGCATGTTTACTCTATCTACAATTTCTGATGGTTCACATTACGCTAAACATTACCACAACATGTCTTAAACGAAAGCAAATTGAGCTAGGTATACAATTGTGCCTGCTCAAATTTAAGTGAAGACCTTCCCTCCCTTGCCGATGTAAGGGAGGCTGTTGCTAAGCTGTAGGGTGGGCAGGCTCCAGGTATTTGTAGCATTCCTGGAGAACTATTGAAAGATGGGGTTAAGTCCATGGTCCCAGGTTACATGCAGTCCTGAGTGCTGTATGGAAGACAGATACCAATCCTCTTGATTGGAAAAGGGGCCTGGTCACCCTTATCTGGAAAGGGAAAGGGGACCAACAGGACTACAATAACTACCGTTGCATCACACGGCTCAGTGTGCAAGGCAAGATCTTTGCCCATATTCTACTGTTGCAAATCCGAGGCCACCTGATAAAAGAGCAGAGACCTGATCAGTCTGGATTTACACCCAAGAAGTCAACAGTTGACCGGATTCTGGCACTCTGGGTCCTCGTGGAATGCCGACTTGAGTTCCAAAAAAGGCTGCTTGCAGTTTATGTCGATCTCAAGAAGGCATGTGACTCAGTGAACCGAGAGATGTTCTGAAAACTACTACAACCATGCTGGATCCCCACGGTGATTGTCGACCAGGTGTTTGGACTTTATACAGGAACAGAGAGTGCTGTCAAGTATGGTTGACAAGCATCCTACTTCTCCCCTGTGAATTCAGGTCTGACACATGGGTGTGTTCTAGCACCTACACTTTTCAACACTTGTATGGATTGGTTACTGAGCTGGACAGTTGAGCAGAGTCGCTGTGGAGCAGACATTGGCAATTTCAAGATCACTGATCTTGCTTTTGCAGATGACGCAGTGATCTTAGCAGAGACGTAGGATGTTTTCTGATTGGCCCTCAAGACACGACACGAGGAGTCGGAGCCTTTTTGAATGATGCAGTGCCATCTGTTCATGCATGTGGTGAGGACTTAGAAATTTTGGATAAATTTACTTATTTTGGTATCATGATCCATAAACGTGGCGAGTCAGGCTATGATGTAATTCGTTGCCTCAGCTTAGCATATGGGGCTATGGATTCATTCAACTAAATATATGGCGATGCCGATACCCGTGCGGAAGGAAAAAGCTGCATATCTTCAAGACACTGGTGCTCTCTATCTTATTATATGTCTGGGAGATATGAACATTTACAGGGACCAACATGTATTTACTCCCAGGGTGTTGGTGAACTTATTTTGATTTAAATGAGATTTGGAGGACTATAAGAGCTAATCAGGTAAGTACCATCAGGTTGAACATTGGTTTTATAGTTGTGAATTATGTCAAAAATTAGGGTCAAAATTAAACAAAATTAGACACCTCTATCGTAAAGAATTTGCTTCTACAATCTAGTCTGCTATTTTCCTCCACGAGACTAAAAACCTGGTTCCTCAAATAAGAACTAAGGTTGCTTTCCTTATATCCGCTCATGGCCGAGTGGTTACGGTGCCCGACTCTCCCAAATATACCTGGAGTGAGTGGGTTCGAATCCTGGTGAGGATACCTCTTACCCAACCTGTCGTACTTAATCGTACATAATTGAAATATTTTCTTTATATCTGATCTAGTTATAGTTTTAGCCTATATATTTTTAGGTGAAAATGTGTTTATTTTGTTGTTGCTGTGCATGAATGGTGGGGGGGGGGGGGGGGGGGCAAAAGACCAGCATATAGAGAGTTTTTTTATGGGCGGCTTTCCAATGATATGTGAATCATTATTGTACGACCAGTGGTTTCCGAACTACTAGTATTTCAAAGTTAGAAAATTGCGTTTTTAGAAAACTACCCCCAAAGTTTCGAGAACTATTTTTCACTAGGATAACTCCAGTCCTATTATATTTACAGCAAATTGATTGTAAATAGTTTCAATTTACATTGTAGTCATTTTGTACATAAAAATTATTCCATACAGACAGCCAAAGCAATCATACTACAGACAAACAACCTTACCAGCCTTCTTTTTGACACCTGGCATCTGGTCCTTTCTTATTTAAAAAATCAGTAGATCCTATATACTGAAGTCATAACATTTCACGATAAGACACTATAGGGTATAATGGGTCGCCACTCCCACTCATTGTTGCCAGGAGGGGTACTCAGAAGGTCACAGCACTGTAGTGTGCCTCGTTGCACACTACCTACTTCCATGTGTTTTCTCCTCATCCCTTCCGCTTCTATCTCTATTTATCCATTGATTCCTTCCTCCCTCTTTTCTTTTCCATCTTTGCGTCCTCTTTATCCCCCTCCTCTTCTATCGTTATTCCTCCATTTAATTCAATTCCATCTCTTTCCCGTTTCAACCTTGTCTCCTCTATATTTACCCGTCATTTATCAGCTTATTTCTCTATTCCCCCTCCTTCATTCTTTTCTATTCCCTTCTCTCCATCTTCTGCCTCTTCCATAATTCCCTTCCTTCCTTCTTAATTCCACAAGTTTATTCCATCCTGTCTCTATCTGGTACTTTGTCTCCAATATACAATAAATTCCTTTTCCTTCTATCTCTATGCCCAATGTTATCTACCCCATCTCTATTCCTATCTCCTCTATCTATTCCTTCCCTACGTTTATCCCTTTTCATTTATCTCCACTATATCTTCCTTCTCCTTCTCCATCCCTCTCTTCTATCCCCTCTCTCTCTCTCCCTCGTCTATATCTTTCTTACCTCTCAATTTTCCCCTTTCTCTTGTCTCCACTATATCTTCTTTCTCCTCCCTCCATTCCTCTTTTATATCTCTTCCCATTTAATCATCTTCCTTCTATCTCTATTCTCCATTCCTCTCCCGTCTCCTCTATCTCTGTTGCGTAAAGTAGCCAGAAACGGAACGAGAGGAGGGAAGGGCGATGCAGCCCTCCCCACCCTCTCCATCATGGCTCTCGCTTAAGGGAGGTCACAAGGCTTTTTTTTTTATCGTTCTCTCCTTTTCTCTCTTTCCCTGGCTTGTATCCATTCGGGCCCATTCAGCCAACTGTTTTAAGACGTTAATCCTCATCTAGGTGTCGATTTCTTCTTGGCGAGCGATAGCGATAGAGGGAGAGAAAGAGAGAAAAGCGAGGTGGGCTCCCTTAACTGTCAACTGTCGTAATGTTCCTGCCCAGGCTGGACGGCATTGTGAAAGAGTTACCAACTACCCTATTATGATATAACAATATTACATAAATATCAATATGAAATCGCATCTATACATGATTGTTTTCGTACACACTGACTGTAGCGCCACCCTATCGTGTCAAATCAAGCAAGGCCCGTACTCAGCCCGCGAAAGTTTTCGATAAAGTTCGAAATAATGCATTTAGAAGTGGTTTTCAGAATTCTCATTTTGCATGCAGGTTGAGGAAAGATGCAGCTACCCTCTTATGAATCTAACATAAAATCCTTAGAGTTTCAATTTATCGGGAATTTTTACCGGACGGTCCCCTTAACAGGGAGTTGAAAAGATGCATCACCTCCTTTGGTACTAACTGTCTTTGCAAGATTATGGGCTATCGCTAGCATTATTACATTTCTAGCCAAAGACTACTCCGTGAAACTAATACAGGATAATAGTTGCATGGTTCGTGAACGCCAACTTCGGCTATATGGTCATATTTTGGTTCGCCTCCCTGATGCTGACCCTGCTCACCAGGTGGTCTCTATGGAGGACAACACTGAGTGGAGGAGGTCAAGGGGAAGACCACATAGCTCATGGCTGAGGCAAATCGACCAATCTCGCAATATGATACTTGATATGGGCAGATACCAGGAGTCTCGCCCGGGGGGATCCCCCGGACTAGAGTTGGAAGGCAAGAGCAGCTACGCGCAGTCACGGCGTATTAAATGATTGATTGATATTTCAAGTGAGTTTATAGGTAGTAAATATTATTTAACTATGGCCGCCAGCTTATGTGTACTTTGTGTTTGTATTTCTAAAGGTTGTACTTTATAGTACATTTTATAATCAAATTATGACATTGCTTATGGATGATTCCAATTGAGTTTAATCTGTTTTCTATTTTAGATTATTATGTGTAAATGCATACAGGGTGGCACAAAATTCGGTTTCCCATAGTCCAAACTTGGCGTTTATCCTCGAGTAACCATATTTAGCACTGCACTGCATAAGCGAAAACACATTGCTTATAACAGTAGTTAGAATTGGACCTCCCACTGTGACGCTCATTTATCATATCTGGATTAATGGTCTCTTTACTGTAACTAACAGTTGAATTTTGTATTACTGATATTTATGATAATTTTGCACCATTTGTAAGCTATTCATCTAATAATATCACAAATAAACATACAACTATTACCTATCAGAATTATAGGAATATTAGCACTAATGATGTCACCATGGCAGTATAACGATTGATTATTTTGAATACGGCAATGTTGTCAATTTTGCATTCAGTAGATTTCAAAATGGTATTGGGCTGACTCTAAGAGTAAGGGTTGATGCCCTCTACTTCTTATAGCCTTTTTTTTTTTTTTTTCAACATTTCTACATTTCTAATGGCGCAGGGATGCGGCGACCCGAGCACCCGCCACTATCTGGTGCAGATAGCCTCCTCTCTGGTTGAGGGGAAAGAACTTCCACCACCGTACTCCCTGCGAGGCTTAAAAACGGCTGAAAGGGGCTGGGGCTGGGGCTAGGAATCCTCTTCCCCTTGAAAAATATACCTACTTGACGAGACAGAGATAGGGGCGAGGGAACGCGAAAGTGGTCCTGGACCATAAATATTGGAGCTTTAAATCTGCGTGGCAGGTTGCTTGAAAGAAGAAATTTATGTCGTGCTTGCGCTGAGTGAAACAAAGTTGAAAGGAGAGGGTGAAGTGGATTTTGGAAATGTGAAAGGTAGAAAGTCTGGAGCAGATGAGAGAGTCAGAGCAAAAGAAAGTGTGGCTGTTATTGTGAAGGAGGAGCTAAGAGGATATTTAAAGGAGTGGACTGAGGTGTCATCAAGGCTAATGTGGGTGCAAATGCGGTTTAAGGGTGAAACTTGGGTATTTGTGAGTGCATATGGGCCAGGAAGTGAAAGGATGGTAGAGGAGGTGGAGGGTTTTGGGGAAGATATGAGGAATTGTCTACAAGGGTTTGAGGACAATTATTAATATGTGGTAGTTTTAGATGACCTGAATGATAAGGTAGACAATTAATTGTTGAGGGAGTGATAGGTCGTTCTGGTGTGGATGGTGTAACAGAGAGTGGAGAAATAATAACTGATATATGTTGAGAATGTAGAAAGAATGTAGGTTTTTTTTTTTTTCAAAAAGAGACGTATGCACAAGTATTCATGGCATAGACTTGTGAGGGGAGAGATGAGAGAGAGAGAGCGTTAATGGATTATGTGTTGGTGACAAGGGGAAACATGTGTAGACTGCTGGATGTGAATGTGCTGATAGGTGAGGCTGAGGGTATGCCTGATCATAATCTTGTAGAGGGAAAGCTGAGAGAACAGGAGAATGCGAGACAAGTGAGAAGTAAGAGAGCTAATAAGATTGATTGAGTTAGAGAAAAGTACAAAGAGAGGGAGTACTAGGTGAGGCTAAATGAGAAATGGATGGAAGTAAGAGAGATGGAATAGAGAGATATAGAGAATGAATGGAAACAGTTTAAGGAAGGAGTAAAAGCAAGCACAGAGAAAGTATGTGGTAAAAGGAGAGTTAGGAAAGGAAGCGAGTGGTGGTATGGTACAGTGAGAAAGGAAGTTGAGGAGAAGAGGCAGTGGTTTGAGAGGGGTTTACAGCAGGGTATTGAGGTATGGGAAAGGTACACAGAGAAAAGGAGGGAGGCGAAACTGAAGATTAGAGAAGCGAAGAGAAGTGCATATGAAAGGTAGGGTCAAAGATTGAGTGATAATGTTAAGGAATGTAAGAGGATGTTCTGGAAGGGGGTACATTGAGTAAGGAAAGGTGAACAAAAGAGGGAAGAGTCAGTGACAGATGCAAATAGAGAGTTATTAGTGGAAGGTGTGCAAGTGAAGAAAAGATATGTTGAGTATTTTTAATATTTTCTATATGTAAGAAACGTAAGAGAGGCAGTGAGAGGCTACCCAGGTGGGAGGAAATAAATTAAAGGATTGAGAAGAATGAGGTAAAAAAAGCAGTGAGACAAATGATAAAGCAGAAGGAATGGATGGTATTGCTGTAGAGTGTATTAAGATGGGTGGAGATGTGATAATAGATCGGCTGGTGAGAGTATTCAGTGTTTGCTTCGTTGTGTCAATGGTACCACTAGATTGGAGGAGTGCATGTATTGTACCTTTGTGCGAAGGGAAGGAGTGTTCAAGTTGAGGTATTAGTTTATTATCAGTTGTTTGAAAGCTGTATGGCAGGGTATTGATAGCGTGTAATAAAGGGCACAGAAGGTGCAATAGGAGAAGAACAGTGCGGTTTTAGGAGGGGAAGAAGGTGTGTGGATCAGATTTTTGCAGTAAGACAGTTATGCAAGAAGTATTTAGAGAAAAGTAAAGAGGTATCTTGAGCTTCTATAGATGTGGAAAAGTATATGATTGTGTGGATAGAGAATCTATGTGGAAGGTTGATTTACGAAATTGGAGGACATTTGTTTGAAGCAGTCAAGAGTTTTTATAAAGAGAGCTGAGCGTGCTTTAGAGTAGGGACTGAGTTAAGTTAATGGCCCGAGGTAAATGTAGGTCTGCAACAGGGTTGTGTAATGTCACTGAGGTTGCTTAATGTAAATATGGATGGTGTGGTGAGGGAGGTAAAAATGAGATCTATGAGTAGAGGGTTGGGTTTAGTAGAAAAGAATGGTGGTGATTGGGAGTTGAAT
Organism: Paralithodes platypus; assembly: GCA_032716605.1. NCBI lineage: Eukaryota > Metazoa > Arthropoda > Malacostraca > Decapoda > Lithodidae > Paralithodes > Paralithodes platypus. Next base: position 31,751,331 of record CM064507.1, on the reverse strand, counting down.
CAGTTGCTGTTTGCTGATGACACAGCACTGGTGACGGATTCTGAGGAGAAGCTGCAGCGAGTAGTAAAAGAGTTTGGTGTGGTATGTGGGAGGAGGAAGCTGATCCTGAATGTCAAATAAAAGTAAAGTGATGTTGTGTAATACAGATGATTGTAGGGTAAATCTTACAGGGTGGGGAAATTCTGGAACAAGTGGAGTGTTTCAAATATTTAGGAGGAATGATACTGCAGCAGGGAAGCAGGTGTGGGAATGGAGGTAATACAGAGAGTATGTGAGGGAAGGACATTTTTTGGAGCCATGGGAAGTATGTGTAAGGTGAGAAATCTTGGAATGAAAGCTAAAAGTGCAATGTACCAAGTGATAGTTGTACCAACAGTCATGTATGGGGCTGAAACATTGGGTCGGAATGTACAAGAATAAAGAAGGTTGAATGTGATTGAGATGAGCTGCTTGAGGAGTATGTGTGGAGTGACACAGAGACAGATTGAGGAATGAAGAGGTATGGAGGAGAGTGGGACAACAGGAACCCTTATCGGCCAGAGTGGAAAGAAGTGTGCTATGCTGATATGGACATGTTGCATGAATGGGAGATGAAAGGCTTACATAGACTATAATTATATGAGTCAGAAACAAGGGGTAATAGATTGAGAGGAAGACCTCGGAGGAGATGGAGAGATGGTGTTAATTAGAAGATAGAGAGATGACTGAAGAACAGGCAAGAGAAGTGGTGATGAATAGGAATGAGTGGAGAATGCTTGTGAATAGACGTGTGCTAACGAGGCCATAGAGGGTAAGGGTCGGGCGCCTGGCCCAGGGAGCTGGTTTATAATTATATGAAGCTCCCTGCCTGGAAGTAAGTGAACGGGCATTGTGGTGTTGTTCTGCTACATGTCTACCTACTGTGAACGGAACCTCTCTGGGAGATCTGGGACCTAGGAGTCTTTTGTTGGCGACCTCATCATGGTCCATGGTCTCTGGGTCTTGATGCTACAATTATTATTTGATACTGCAGGTATAGCGAGAATACGACTAATGTAGCTAGAATAACACAATTATTGTATTCAGAATAACACTGGTTGCTATTAGGATATAACTGGTTGTAGGTAGAATAACACTATGATTGTACTCGGAATATAACTGGTTGTTGCTAGAATAACACTGGTTGTAGCTAGTGCTGCTAGAATATAACTGGTTGTAACTAGAATAACACTGGTTGTTGCTAGAATAACTATGGTTGTAGCTCGAATAAAACTGGATGCAACTAGGATAACACTGGTTGTAACTAGAATAAAACTGGTTGTTGCTAGAATAACAGTGGTTGTTGCTAGAATAACAATGGTTGTAGGTAGAATAACACTGGTTGTAGCTAGAATAAAACTGGTTGTAACTAGAATAATACTGGTTGTTGCTAGAATAACAATGGTTGTAGCTCGAATAAAACTGGATGCAACTAGGATAACACTGGTTGTAACTAGAATAATACTGGTTGTTGCTAGAATAACAGTGGTTACAATACAATTAGATAGTGATAAGACACAAAACAAAAAATCAAATACACACATATAATATATGTTCGTTGCTATTGTTTCATAAAGTCAACACTGGTCCTGTTTAGTACGAAGGCGCTTTCATTAACCCCTTCTGTACCGGCGATGTCTTCATGATTATATTCAGCTATATTTAAACGATTGTGTACAGTTTATGGAGGATCTGTGGTAGTCAAAAGGGTTAGGTGAGATAGTTCGAAGCCTATTCATTGCTGGTGGCTCTAATGAAACTGAATGTAATCGTCTAATAGTAGCCAGATTAAAGTTAAAAAGACGTTGCCGGTACAGAAGGGGTTAATTGTATAATGCAAGACTACCAATAACATGGAGTGGTGATGGGCTGGTCTATCAGAGTGAGAACTGAGCGATCTCTGCCATACCCATAGCTTACTCTGACTGTTCCTTTTACTAATATATTTTCTAGATCTCGAGTGATGGCGTCTCTTCCGTGGATTGACCTCCCAATCTACCAAGATTGGAACCCAAAGCGTCACATTTTTCCCTTGCCCCTCAACTTTCTCTTCACAATTGCTGAGGGGCACAGGGCCCTGGGTGGGGCTTTGGTTTCCCGGGCGTTTCCGCACCCTCCTCAGCTCCCCGCTATGGAGTGGCTTCGGTCACCCAGGCTTTATTGTGATCGGCAGGGAGGGTTCTGTGGGGGCGCTTGGTTATGGCCTTGGCCGTGCTTGGGGCCTTGGGGCTGTTCTGCCAGGCAGCTTGGGGAACAACAACAACAACAATAACAACAACAACAACCAATAACATGGAGTGTACAGTGGAGGGAGTGTAAGAAATTGCTTTGGAAGCTAGTCGCGAGAGTTAGGGAGGTTACCAAAGGAAGTAGTAAGGGTATGCAAAAAAGAATGAGTGACAGTGAAGAAGAAAGAGACAGATGGAGAAAACAATTTATTGGAATGTTGAACATGAAGGAACTGCGGATATTATGGGCGGGCCCGCATACACTAGTCACGTGACAATTGGCTTAAGGGGGGTGACTGCTTTTTGTTATTTCTGTCCTTTTCTCTTTCTCTGGCTTGTATCCATTCGGCCCCATTCAGCCAACTATTTTAAGACGTTTATCCCCATCTAGGTGTCGATTTCTTCCTGGCGAGCGATAGCGAGCCAGCATTATATGAAGAAATCCGACTTCGCCGGAGACATTTTTCTATCGAAAAATGTATAAATTTAGCCTGCTGTCTAACAAAAATAAAAAATATGCTGGCTCGCTACCGCTCACCAGTAAGAAATTGACACCTGGATGGGGATAAACGTCTTAAAACAGTAGGCTGAATGGGGCCAAATGGATACAAGCCAGAGCAAAATAGAAAAGGACAGAACAAAAACAGGTCACCCCCCTTAAATTGAGGCCCAGATACTTGACCTCACATTTCATTAGCTCAGTGACATAATCTAAGATCAACGGGTAGAAGCAGTAAATGTGTTTTTTTTTTTTTGACATTGATGGGCCCTGGCAAGATTTTTGGAGTATTTTTTTATGGCCCAATATCTAGATGTCAATCAGCTTAATAGGACAGAACATTGCGGACATGTGTTGCGTCTGGGTACCCCAATTGGATAGATAGCTAGAGAGAGAGAGAGAGAGAGAGAGAGAGAGAGTTCAAAGGAGTACAAAGGAGTACAAAGGAAATCAAGCAACAACAGGTCTAGTGACCCTTCTAGGTTGCTTGTCCTCCAAAACACTGAGGATCAAGTGTCCAAACAGTGGTTTAGAGTTGGTAAGGGAACATTGGAAAGGGAATTACTGCCCCGGAACTAATGTCCGTGGCAGGATTAGGGAGTTAGTAGAGGACAAATGGGTTAGTAACTGAGGGGGGGATAAAATAAAGTTATTCATTTACATACGCAGTCAGTCGCGGGTTTAATGAGATATATTTGTCTAGGCGGAGTTTAAATGAATCAACGGTGATGCAGTCTATAACGTTTCGGGGAAGCCCATTCCACAAGTTGACAACTCGATTGAAGAAGAAATTCTTAGATTCGTGCGAGTTAAAAGATTTACCAATAATTTTGCAACCGTTTCCCCGCGTGTAATTAGATTGGTCGATAGTGAAGTACTTACTACAGTTCATATTGTCGATGCCTTTGATGATTTTGAACACTTTAATTAAGTCACCTCTTAATCTGCGCTGGGTTAAAGGAAATAGATTTAATTCTCTAAGACGCTCGCTCTTCGTATGGTTTGTTCTTTAGGCTAGGTATAATTTTGGTAACTCTACGTTGAACTCGTTCTAGCTTGTTTATATCTTTTTGGTAATAAGGGCACCAGGATTGAACGCAGTATTCCAGAAGAGGGCGGACTAAGGAATTGTAAAGGGTTAGGATAACTTCTTTGGATTTATGCTCAAATGACCTGCCTATAAAGCCAATTATTTTGTTTGCCTTCTTAACAACTTCTGAACATTGTTGACTCGGTTTTAGGTTACTCGATATTGTTACTCCCAGATCGGTTTCTCTGTTTACATTCTTAAGCTGAGTGCCATTCATCGAATAGTTTGCTTTCTCATTTAGGTATCCGACATGTAGTACTTTACATTTATCCACATTGAAACTCATTTGCCAAATTTGGGCCCAACATGACAATTTATCTAGATTGTGTTGCATATCGTCAACTTGTTCTTTTGAGAGTACGCTATTTGCAATTTTTGTATCGTCAGCAAATTTTGAGATTGTACAGGTGAGACCCTCATCTATGTCGTTGATGTAAATTAGAAAGAGAATTGGTCCTAGTACCGATCCCTGGGGTACCCCGCTACTTACATTGGTCCATTTAGATGCCTTACCGTTTATGACTACCCTTTGCTTTCTGTTGCTGAGCCAATTTTCTATCCATTTCAACACACCGTCTTGTATTCCATGCACTTTTAGTTTTAGCAGTAAACGTTTGTGGGGAACTTTGTCAAAGGCCTTTTGAAAATCAAGGTATATAATATCTACAGCTTTACTCTCATCGTAGAGGTTGAGGATATCGTGGAAGAAGTCTAAGAGGTTTGTTAAACAGGAACGTTTTTTACGAAAGCCGTGTTGAGTATCTTTAAGTATGTTATTTTCCTCTAAGTGATTTACGAGTCTGTCTCGTATGACCGTTTCTAGCATTTTACATACAACTGAGGTTAAGCTAATTGGACGATAGTTACTGGGTAGGGATTTGCTGCCTTTTTTGAATATCGGTGTTACGTTGGCTAGCTTCCACTGATCAGGCATAGTTCCAGACTGCAAGGATTTATTGAATAATAATGTCAGTGGTTAAAGAGAGAGAGAGAGAGAGAGAGAGAGAGAGAGAGAGAGAGAGAGAGAGAGAGAGAGAGAGAGAGAGAGAGAGAGAGAGAGAGAGAGAGAGAGAGAGAGAGAGAGAGAGTAATTATAGTCCAGGATAAAGCCAGATATTAATGAGGAAGATGGAGAGAGAGGAGTGGATTAAATAATATAATACCTAGGCCAATGTATATACTATGGACTTGCTTTCATTTAGCCCACGTCACACCCACATACTCGTTCTTCGAATAATTTTCAAAACCATTATTGTTTCCCTTGTTTGTATAGAATGAGTGCAAAAGATGATAATATGTTCAACTATCCCGTAAACACGTGTGTATGCGTGCTACACAACCCAAAACTAGCACATTAAATAATATGTATGCACTATTATTTTGGTGTAATAAACTCGAACACTTATTTTAGTGTATGGAAACACATTTATATTTTAATTGTGAGTTATAAATTTTTCAAGATTATCATAATATATGTATATGGATATATATAAATACTATATATATATATATATATATATATATATATATACTGTATATGTGTATATATCAAGTATATCTCACAAATACACGTGAGCTAATATATGTTTAAATGCTCCCTGCCGGGATTGAACCTCCGACATTCAAACCGAGTGTCCAAGCGTTTACTCCACAACACCACGGCGTGATAAAGTAATCTTAACCTTTTCCCATATATATTAACCCACTGAGCCCCAGCTAGTTATAAATAAATGTACCACCAGGGACCGGCAGGTTTTGAAAATTTGTTTTTTCCAGAAACAATAGCGAATGGGTTAGAAATAAAGGAAAAAAACAAAAAGGGATAAAAAAGGTCAAAAAGGGGTCCTACGGAGCCCCCGAAAGTCGATTTTACAAGAGTATAAAATTGAAGGCAATAACCCCCCAAAACCATGTTTTTGCGTGGTCACGTGCACGCGGTTGGACTTTGAGAGTTTTCAACCATCGGCATGATTGCGTGGGATACTTACACAGTTCCCATACAAATCTGAGCCCGCTAGGTGCTATACGACCGGAGTAATGAACATTGACGTCATGTTGTCGTCGCTGGGGTTTAGCGTTTCATACATTGCCGACTCACGTTGTCGTTGCTGGGGTTCTGTGGGTTAAGGAGAAAGCCCTGTATGGTATCCTGGAATATGGATCCGGTGACTTGTGCATGAATTGAAATATACATTCTCCAAGTAGGATTTCCTTTCATATTAATATATATGGGATATATATATATATGTATATATATATATATATATATATATATATATATATATATATATATATATTCCGCATTGAAAGCTGGTACATAGCTCTATGATAAACTTGAGGTAGTGAACATTAAGTAAAAGAAATCGCAGGATATGTGCATTTCTACACAAATATTTTCGCCTAATAGTAGCCTGCAGACCGTACATATTGTATATTACAATATTGTTATAATTTAAATGTCTCTCCTTTCTTATTCCATGTCTTGATATACGCGTTCTCTCTCTCTCTCTCCCAACACCTCCTTATCATTGTTAAGAGGAAAGTCAAACACTATTCTCCCACTGAGCGCCAGGATTTGTCTGCAATATTACATTTTTTACACCACTTAATAAGACTTGGACTATATCAATAGACATGGACGCTTTATTGCCACTAGAGAAACCTTTTAGTACACCGGTAATGAACAACTCGAGGCAGCGTCACACGGACTTGTTATCGCCATTTTTGTTAGCGTGTTGAGGAATTTCGTTGTCCATATTTATTATTTCAACGTTTATCCATGATGAATAATTAACCATCATCAACCTCCGCTACCAGCTTTTTCTCTATCCAAATTCGCCCACTAAGCTTCAGCTTGTAGATTCGATTTTTAAACACGACTAATGTGGATATCTTAAGGGGGCCCACCTCGCTTCTTTTTCTGTCTCTCCCTCTCTCTTTGGCTTGTATCCATTCTGCCCCATTCAGCCTACTGTTTTAAGACGTTTACCCCCATCCAGGTTCAATATTTTCCTGGTGAGTGGTAGCGAGCCAGCATATATATTTTTTGTTTTACAGCAATCTAAATTTGTACATAGTTCGATAGAAAAATGTTTCCGTCAAAGCCGAATTTCTCCATACAATGCTGGCTCGCTATCGCTCGCCAGGAAGAAATCGACACCTGGATGGAGATAAACGGGTTATACTGATGATTTGAACCGACAGTTAGCCCATCGATCTTTTTAGGCCTAATAGGTCCGCTAGAGCATATACATCATTGCTATATATGTCATTAACCCTTATTTAGCGGGCTAGGCGGTTTATTTATATGTACCGCCCAGCGGGGTGTTTTTAGCCAAAATAGGGCTGATTACGTGATCATTTTCATGCCTAAATAAGACCCAGAACGTAAAACAAGTATCTATCCCTGAAAGGGCATAAACAGAGCTTTCGAATGACACCTTAACGATCCTTTTATGATGGCTAGTTTTCTTGCAACAACCGCGCAACGCGAGTGCAAAAAGCATGTAATTAGGCACTTTCCCCATACAATTCCGTATATAGCGAGTGAGAGAGGGAGGGAGGAGGTGGGATTCGTGTCAGTAGGTTCGTCGCGGTGGTCTGGAGCAGTCATACGCTCGCTACTCTCCTGCCACCACTTGTCTCTCTCTCTCAGCAACATTACGTGCTGAAATTGCCACACGACCTATGTCGCGCACCGCCACATAGTCCAGATTTATTTAACTCGACTTATGTTGCGCCCCGACACTTAGGGGTTAAGAGCTGAAATTTATTATAAGGGAGAACAAAACAAATAAAACGCTAAAATATGAACCACAGCTAGCAGTGCAATCTTCATGGGTGATGGCAAAGTACCAAAGATTAAGATTTTTTCCCATAGGTTTAAACTTCCGGAAATGAATGGGTAATAAATATGATGATTTCTTATTTTAATTTACATCCACCCCACACTCATGTTATTGTTGTGAACCTCTCGTCCCTCTGGCTGCCACTCGTTGCCAGAGTAAGGTAGCCTATGTCCCATAATTCTGTGTTTTTTGCACTGTTACCCAACCAGCGGGGGTGTGGGGGCGGCAGCCCCCACCCATAATAATAGGATAGGTTAGGTAAGTTTGTTAGGTTAGGCTAATGTTCTTTTTACGCTTTTAACCCCTCATTTTCCCTGAACTTCATAGCCTTCCCCACTAGCGGGGGACGTGGTTGTAGATTGTTGGATAATGGGTAAATACTCATTTCAGCTCCTCTTCAGTATAAAACAACACTATATCTGAAGACAAAATTAAAAAAACAAACAATATCGAACTTATTGAAATTGCTGTCGGTCCAGAAAGTCAGGTTTACCGATAAACATCTTAAAACAGTAGGTTGAATGGGGCCGAATGGATACAAGCCAGAGAAAGAGGGAGAGAAAGAAAAAAACAAGCGAGATTAGCTCCCTTAACCCTCCTCTAGCGGGTGCTCTGTGGCCGTTTTGGGCCTTTCCGGGCCGTTCTGACTGCTATATCAACCATCAGTATGAAAGGAACTGTATTGCGCCGAAAACTAGGTGGAAATCGCTACACAATGACGCCACATACAGCTACGTAGCACTCGTGGAGCACTGACAGTGTTACCTCGAAGATGGAAGTTTAGCTGATTTTGCTACCTTGCTCACTTTTAGCGAACTATTGGTTACACTGTCATCCTCACGCGCGGTGGGGGAACTGGAGTTAGTGTGGGCCGGGAGGCCACAGATGTCGGACGTATGGATCATTACTATCCCACCCATTTTCACTCGATTTCAACCCTTTTTTCACCCGTTTTTTGCCAGTTTTTTCAACTCGACTTATGTTGCGAGCCACTCTTTAAGGGTTAAAATAGATGACGAGTTATTACAGCCAGAACGACACTTGGTTGGCCTTACAAACTAGCGGTGCCTCACTGTCTGGCAGATAGCTCGGTAATGGTTAGGCTTTCCGAACACATAGCGCCACTGTTTTGTCATCTCAGACTCATTCATACTTTCTGTGCCACCTACTGAGCTTCACACTAAGTAATGTCTCCCACTCCATAATTTACCGTTTGCCAACAAAGCTGGACGAAGGTTATGTTTTCGCCTATGTTTGTGTTTCTGTCTGTAACAAGATATCTCACAAAGTTATGAACTAATTTTCACGAAAATTGGTAGGCAGATAGGATGCACCAATTTAGGAGGTGATCCAGTGATTTTCATGAATTTTGGTGGGCAATTATGCACCAAAGAATCTATCTATCTATCTATTGCCTGACGCCGCGATCCCCGAAGGGGTGGCCACGAACGAATCGCCCCCATGCACCTCTGTCCCCAGTCAGTCGACGCCCCTCCCCCCAACCAGCACTGCCTTCGTTCATGTAGTTCCTCACTCCATCCTTCCACCTCATATTCGGTCTACCTCTCCCTCTCTGTCCCTCCACCTCGCTCTCGTACACCCTCTTAGTCATTCTCTCGTTTTCTATACGTTCCATATGGCCGAACCATCTCAAGTTGTTCCTTTTCACACTTTCCAGCACATCTACCTCCACACCACACCTCCTTCTTACTTCCTCATTAGTCTGTCTATCCCTCCATGTAACTCCGCACGCACTCCTTAAGTAATTCATTTTCACTGCTCTCACTCTTGGTCTGAGTCTCTCAACCAACGTCCATGCTTCGCTTCCGTAAGTCAGTGTCGGGATTACCACACTGTCATGCAATGACTTCTTCACTTCCATACTGACCACCCTATTTCTTGTTACTGCTTTTAGCGTTCCTACAACCCTCTTCCCCTGTTGTACCCTCTCCTGCACCTCTTCATCCATAGTCCCATCTTTACTCAACACACTGCCCAGATACTTAAAAGAGTTGACGATCTCCATAGCCTGACCGTTCAGCTTCACCTCACACTCTGTGACTTCACCCCTTTCGAAGACCATAACCTTGCTCTTCCCCGTATTTACCTTCAAATTCCGTTTTTCGCACACTGTTCCAAACTCATTTACCAGACCCTGCAACTCCCATTCATTATCACTCATCAGAACTGCATCATCCGCAAACAGCAGTATAGGTAGCTTCCACTCAATTCCCTCCCTTTTCAGCGATACACCAACATCTACTGCTCTTGATAGGATTTCTTTCATGACTCCATCCATATATACAGTAAACAACCACGGGGACATCACACACCCCTGTTTCAAACCAACATTCAGGTCAAAGAACTCGCTCTGCTCACTCTCCACACGTACTGCCGCCTTTGCACCCTCATACATGCTCTTCACTGCTTTCAGCAACTTGCCCTCTACTCCGTATATTCTAAGTACTTTGCACCAAAGAAGAAGAGAGTTAATTTAGGAGGTGATCCGAATCATATCCTAGAACCCAGACCCAGAAGAAAAGTTAGGCCTATGATTCTATTATTTATTTTAATGGTTAGGCGAAGTTCAGATATTTCCTCCAAGCGCTGTTTTAAGCTAAGAAGATGGTTATGATCGTGAACGTCAACAATGATGTCGTCTATGTAACGACAATAAGTGTTAGGTTTGACAGCTTCATCCTTGAGTACTTCATTTTCGGTGTGGCACATGTAAGTTTGAGGGAAAAGTACCCCCAGCGGTGAGCCCATAACAACACCTACCACTTGGTAGTATAAGTGACCTTCGGGGCAGCGGAATGGTGCGTCTTTGGTACAAGCTTGAAGCATATCACGCAGGATTTGTTGCGGTAGACATGGCGGATGAAGGGTGTGATGGTTTTACACATTTTCAATTATAATATCAATGGTTTCATCAACCGGGTTGGTGAATAAACTCTCTACATCCGAGGCCAAAATACTGTGTGGATTATTCCCTTTTAATATGTCGATAAAGTGAATATTTGGTGGGAATATATGAGGTAATAATGTTATTAAGTTGTTTGGCGAATTTGTAAGATGGTGTGGGGATCTGTGATATGATGGGTCTTGAAGGGTTACCTGGTTTATGGGTTTTGATATTCCCATTACAGTAGCCAGTATCGAAGACGCCGCTTATACGTTGGAATTTCACTTCTCAGTTAAGTGCATTCGCTGCTGTAATTAATGCATTTAACTAATTTTTGAGTGGTTCAGTTGGATTCCTCGTAATACTCTTGAATTTGTTGTTATCATGGAGTCTACAGTATTATTATCCTTTGTTGGATAAACTTCACAATCTAAGATCACGAAAATGTATTCTTTGTCTGCTTTATTTATTATTTTTTTATTTTTTATATGTGATTGAGGGAGGCAAAAGGCATAACTGCCTATAGCGAGTGTCTCCCCCATAGTTGAAAGAGTGACAGGGCCAAAATCAAGGGACGTTCGAGCCAAAATGCCTGGACACACGGAGTTTGAAGCAATTTAAGTCATAGGAAGAGGGAAAGACTGATTCTGGGAGAGAGTTCCAGAGCTCAGCTGTTGAGTAGAAGAAAGTTTGAGAGTAACGTTTCACTCTTGGGTTGGAGAGTTGCACAGAGTAGGGGTGGGATTGAGTTGCAAGACGGGTACCACGTGCCCTACGTAAAGGAGGTGGTATGCACTGGGATAGCTCTGAGGAACACTGATTATTATAGTAGCGATAGAATAGCGAGAGAGATGCAACATTGCGGCGGAGAGAGAGAGATTGCAGAGAGTTGGTGAGTGGACAGGAGTTAATGATACGAAAGGCCTTCCTTTCAACTTTGTCTAGGAGAGCGGTGTGAGAGGAACCTCCCCACACATGTGAACAATACTCAATACAAGGGCGCACTATGCTCCTGTACAGAGCAAGAAGCTGTACAGGGGAAAAGAACCCCCTAAGGCGGTTGAGCACACCCAGCTTTTGGGAGGATGCCTTAGCAAGACTGGTAATATGGTCCTTCCAAATGAGAGCAGAAGAAAAAAAGACACCAAGAATATTGAGAGAAGATGAAGGGTTGATTTTTGTATTGTTGAAGAATAAGGGATAGTCCGCTGGGAGATCCTGACGGGTAGATAGATGGAGAAATTGGGTTTTGGAAGCATTAAAGTTAACAAGGTTTTCTCTGCCCCAATTGGAAATAGTATTTAGATCAGAATTTAAGAGTTCTATGGCTTCATTACGTTTGTCATTGAGGGATTGCTAGCTGGGGCGTTCTGAAAAACTAAGGGAGTAGTGTAAGGTTGAGTCGTCTGCGTATGAATGGATGGGAATTAAGGTACTGTATTATGTCCTCATTTTCTATGAGCTTTTTAGCTGCAGTTTTGAAGCGGGTGTGATTAGGGCGCTAATATTCCTTGCTCGTTGTGTACTGCTCTCTGCTTGAAGATTTTCTTGTATGTCGGGAGTTAATTCGATTTTTATTTTCTTATGTAGGCTGAGAAGTTCTTTGTACAGCATTTCATTCTCTACTTTTTCCTCATGCTGGGACTGCTTAGGTAAGTAGCGGCAGTTAATTCCAAGGTTTAAAAGTTCCTATTGTTCATCTATTGGTTGCAACCTTGATAGGTTGATAAATCCATTTTGATGTTCTGGTAGAACAATAGGACCACCATATAAATTACAAAGTTTTGTCTTAATTCTGTTTCTTGTGAGGTTTTCGTGATATTCTCGTACTTAGCATAAAGCTGTGTCGGTTCTTCCACGTATATCCTCGGGTATGTCCAGGATAGTTTTTTCTACGATATTTTCTTGTTCTTGGATATTTATTCTACGATTAAACTTCGACGAAAGTTTAACACCTTATTAGCGGGCTAGGCGGTTTATTTATATGTACCACCCAGCGGGGTGTTTTTAGCCAAAATAGGGCTGTTTACGTGATCATTTTCATGCCTAAATAAGACCCAGAGCATAAAACAAGTATCTATCCCTGAAAGGGCATAAACAGAGCTTTCCAATGACACCATAACGATCCTTTTATGATGGCTAGTTTTCTTGCAACAACCGCGCAACGCGAGTGCAAAAAGCATGTAATTCGGCAATTTCCCCATACAATTCCGTATATAGCGAGTGAGAGAGGGAGGGAGGAGGTGGGATTCGTGTCAGTAGGTTCGCCGCGGTGGTCTGGAGCAGTCATACGCTCGCTACTCTTCTGCCACCACTTGTCTCTCTCTCTCAGCAACATTACGTGCTGAAATTGCCACACGACCTATGTCGAGCGCCGCCAGATAGTCCAGATTTATTATACTCGACTTATGTTGTGCCCCGACACTTAGGGGTTAAGGTGTATCTTCTGAGCTTAGGGAACAACTACCACTACTACTACCAAAATAACCATATCTAGCAACAGAAGGTAGGATACACATACAGAAACAAAGTACCGTCCATGCAATGTAGAGTTGAGGAGAGCCTAGCCGGCTTTTTGGCTGGTTTATATGGCTAGATAGGTAGACTTTATGAAAACAATGATGGTCAAGTAAAATATAATAAGATTATACCTCTAATTTGTATGTATTTCATTTTACCAGGAATATGTTATTAATCATGGAATAATATATACAGTAGGTGTTTTACCCCCTAAATGTCAAGTTTCCCCTTTGACGGCAATTACCCCCACTGTCCTAAGGTGACTAAATATTCTAATGTTAACCAGTCAGGTTTAAGGTAAAACTGAACTGATTATTGGTTAATGTGGGACTTACGATACAGTTTATTTAGTGCTTACAAAGGCATAACTTTCACATGCATAAAGTAATTCCTCAACATAGGGTAGTACACGTTGCTATGACCTGCTTTGAGTATTACTGTCATGAATATTCCAAGTTGTCAAGATACGACGGATGTAGGAGGATGTGGAGTCGTACGTATACTGTCGCCGTCAATAATTTCCTGAACACCCAACTCACAAGGAGTCATGATTTGTTTTGGTAACACTGTTCCCCCCCTCCCCCATCCACTCCCTCTGTATGGTTTCTCATCCCTCTCCCCCTCATTCTCCTACGTCGTCTCCTACTGTAAGCTCCGCCCCCTCGCTTCATCCACCAACACATCCCTCACATTACTATCTCCGAAATATTAATTAATTATAACTGCTATGAGTTTTAGAAGCTTCTTTAAGGGGAGAATACACATTACTCTCTGTTTCGGGATTTTATCCATTCGGCCCCATTCAGCCAAGTGTTTTAAGAAGTCTATCTAGGTGTAAACAAATTGTTGACGAGCAATACCGAGCTAGCATTGTATGAAGTAATTGTTGACGAGCAATACCGAGCTAGCATTGTATGAAGTAATTGTTGACGAGCAATACCGAGCTAGCATTGTATGAAGTAATTGTTGAGGAGCAATACCGAGCTAGCATTGTATGAAGTAATTGTTGACGAGCAATACCGAGCTAGCATTGTATGAAGTAATTCGGCTTCGTTTGACATTCTTTACAAATATAGACAGCTGTCTAAAAATATTCAAAGCTTCATGTTCTTATATTATATTGACTAATTTGTGTTCACTGACGTCTGCCTCAGATACTACACTGATCGTTGAAAATAAATAAAAACACATTTGGTCAACAAATCTCAGTATATGGCCAAGGGAATGCAATATTGGTATATTAAATCTGTTAACGAATACGAAACATTATACATTTCTACGTTTTAATAGTGTAAATAAGATCCTAAAATATATAACGTAATCATGGTGCTGAATAATTACAATTATCAGTTGTGAGAGAGAGAGAGAGAGAAAGAGAGAGAGAGAGAGTCAGCATAATGGTGTGGATGTGCTGTGTGTGGAGTCCGGTGGTGGTGGAGAGGGAGGGGCTTACAGTTGCTCGACGAGGGAGAAAGAGGGGGAGGGACATGACTACAGAGTGGGTGGATGGGGAGGGAGGGGCAACACTGTTACCAACACAAATTACCAGTCATCGTCAGATGGGTGTTCCGGAAACTATTGACGGCGACAGTAGATCTTGAGCTTATCTCAAACACATATCAATATATTAAAATAAAACAATTGTTGCTTGTTTTCATTATTATGCAACCTGTCCATAAAATAGGCCCACCTACAGTTCATCCCATTTTTTCCCTATGCTGTTTATGATAATTTTGACTGCAAGAACATAATTAGAACACTTCGAAACAAAGTACAGTCTCTACCGTAATTGACTAACTACCGGCTATTTATGAACACTCCTGTGACTAATTTCAGTGTTATCGAGAGCCACAAAAGTGTCCAGATAAAAGCATGTTGGTAAGCAATATTGGAACTTGGTATTAGGTAAGAACGCCTAACCCACACAAATTGTTAATAAGTTATATTTAAGTATAGCGCTTTACACAACGAACGCATTTGAAATATATACTTGTTAAAACGAACCAGTTATATGGAGCTTATTAAAGGCTATAGAAACTCCATTAAGTTATCTAACAACAAAAGGTTCTTAATAAGCTGAATATTTTAAGCGTTTAATGATTGCCAAAAGAAAATGCAAACAGTATCTTCCTACTGCCAGGTTATCGCAAATATAATGTCAATTATTCTGCTGTGATTAACCCCTTATATGAGGGCGTTATTCTCACTCTAACTACATTTTGGATCTCTGCTAATCGTACGGGCTCAAGTTACAGTATATCAATTATCCCTTTGACTCCCACATATCTTAACTTAACTGAATAAAATCGTTTAATGACAACCGAAAATATGTAGAAACAACACTTTGAATACTGACAGAGTTAAATCTCCAAAAAGGGTTCTTGAAGCTCTTTATCCCTTTCAGTATGATGACCTAAGTTTGTCATTGTATTTTGGCTAACATGAGTATACTATATTTAATTTTGGAAATACTGGACAAAGTCAGAGGTTTAATCGAAATTCCGGACCTCAAACCTGTCCTTTCAGAAACACACACTTAGACAATTGAGCTGATATTTCTACCATTTGGGAAAAGCCAATTGGTATATTTTCATTCTACATTCCTTTTGTTCTGGCCATTCCACTGTTAAAGGAAGGTTAATGGTCACAATTACTTACATCGTTATAAAAATACACTCCCTGTAAAGAAATATCCGTAACATTTACAATAGAATACCGTAAATTATCACAATCGAAAATATTAATCAATGTTACGTTTTCTTCCCTTAGAGTTTATGATAATAAGTTCGTAGTATCGACGTTTTATTAAATTCATGACTATTGAAAATTACGAGTCTTTGCTTACAATTGTGTTGCCTATATATCCTGTGACCGTAAACACAATTATATACATATTTTCAACAGTGTTGTAAATTATTATGGATAGAAAAAAAGTATACTAATGGTACCTAATGTCCATAATAATTTACCATTATATAAATGCATTGTTAGTAATAAACACATATACTATAATATATGAATAGAGAGGTAATACCAATATAACCAAATATTTCATATACCTTTGTATGTGCCTGTGACGGCATAGTTTGTTATATCTTGAATACAATTAGGTGATTTGATGTAGGTTAGAGAGAACGCGGGTAAGATTAAAGGTTAACTGAGAAAGTGGGTGTGCCCCTTTAAGTCCTAGCGGTCATTCTAAAGGTTAACTATATTAGTATTTGTTGACGCTTTTGCAGTTAACAATAGATGGTTAGTCTTAGCTTTGAAAAACCCTCTGCGAATCATAGGGGTGAAGTCTGTCCCATTTAACCCTCTGGCTCCTACAATTTCTTACATAACTTAACTCATTCAGTACCGGTGACATTCTTTTCATTATATTTGGACAACTATTAGACGGTTTTATTCAGCTTAGGAAGGATGTCTACCCATTAACAGTTTACAGACTATCTCAATTAATCATTTTAGCTACCAAATATCGTTTCTTCAGCTTTATAAAATCATCCAAATGCAGCTGAAATAAAACAAAAAATACGTTGCCGGTACTGTAAGGGTTAATCAAATATTCTACTGATAAATTATATAAGGAAGAGAGAAGTAATCTTACACTAAAGGGTTTAAAATCATCAATTACAGGTCAACTAAAATGGCAAATAAAGTCATGTTCTTGAAAGGGGTAATATCTTTAATATGCCATTTACATTCCATTTTGGCTAACAGTAGACGATTTCACTTCAATTATAAAGTACCCCTACAGTAGGAGTAAAAGGGGCACAGGCTCACCCTTTTCTCCGACTGCCACAGGTTCCTCGTAAACTGACTAATGCCCCTTTCCCACATTTGCGACTTCATACGATTTTCGTTGCCGAGGATGTAGTCTTGTCAATTCGTATCGAATGCCTGCGACGTCTACGATTTTGACCGTTGCAAACAGATAACAAATTATACTCGGCGAAGATGTCACCGATGAATGCGATGCAATCGCCGACATTCTGCGACGTTGTCGGCGAAGTGAGCGATGTTTCGCCGAAGATCTCTGCGAGAAATGTCACATTTTCAAAAATATCTTGCGACATCATGCGATGGTGAAAGAACACTCGCCAAATGTTCTGCGACGTCTTCGGCGATTCAAGCGATGGTTCGGTGATTACTTCGGCGAGGCTATCCGAATATTTGTCCTGGCACAAATTCCTGCGATGAACGAACGAATCCTCGGCGATCATCGCCAACACCATCGCAGATACGTCGCCGAGGTGTGCGAACCTGAGCGAATGTAACGTGAATGTGCTAATTGCACAGTGGTATTAGCATATACTCACGTTACAATCGCGCAAGTAATTGGCACCTACAACTACCCACAACCCCCCAAACCATTCTGTTGTATATAAAGACCTTGACTCGGTCACAGAGAACATTCTGAGTTGAGCAGCCACACCGAGCATAGTTACTCTTCACCACCACCACATTATAACCTCGACCCTTGGACGTGCCTGTTAAATCTTGAGATGGAGAGGCCTACGCAGCCTCTACGCATGAGTGCACGTGATGAGTTGGCCCTCGCCACCCAGCGGAGGAATCTCATTTATTTGGAATGCCTATTGGAGCTTGTCAGAAGGGAGAAGGAAGCTGAGAGGGCAAGGAAGGAAGCTGAGAGGGAAAGGAAGGAGAAAGAGGAGAGGAGAAAACAGACGAAGAAGCGAAAATTGTGGACGAGAGAGTGGCTGTTAAGGCGAGGTCGATTTGGTGGATATGAAAATTTCCTGAAAGAATTTGAAGAAGAGGACCCAGCGGATTTTATAAACTTCACGAGATTGGAACCCGCACTCTTTCAAGAAATTCTCAACAGAATTCGACCCATCATTGCCAAAAAGGACACACACTGGAGGAAAGCCATAGATCCTGGTTTGCGTTTGGCAGTGATGTTGCGTTACCTAGCTACAGGTGACAGCTATAAGAGTCACAGTTACTTGTTCAGGATAGCGCACAACACCATCTCAAAAATTGTGCCCGACGTCTGTGAGGCTATTGTCAGTGCATACATGGATGATGTAATTGTTTGTCCAACAACACATGAAGAGTGGAAGGCTGTGTTCCAGAGCCTGATTTGCTAGAAAGTGGCAGTTTCAGTTTTTTTTGGTAACGACGCATTTCCACTGAGGACCTGGCTGATGAAACCACCCGATGAGAGGCTTGGATGATGAAAACGCATGTCAATTACCGCCTATCCAGAGCCCGGAAAGTATCTGTCTAGGTAAATATCCATTGTTTTTATGTCTATTTATATATATATATATATATATTATATATATATATATATATATATATAGATTGAGTATATATCACAAATACATGCGAGCCACTAAATGTTTCTTATCTCTCAGTGGGGTTCGAACCGCCGACCGTCAGCACGATAGCCGACTGCCGTGGTGTAGTTGATTAAAGCGTCGGCTATCGTCCTGACGGTCGGCGGTTCGAACCCCACTGAGAGATAAGAAACAATATATAGATATATTTATCTATATTACCATATATAAAAATAGCTATAAATATATGTCTATATATCTATATATATATATACATGGGAAATTTTATTTGTGTGTGTACATACTGTATATCCACATCATACGCCCATCAATACATATCCCTATGGCTTGAGGCCAATCTCGAGTAACAACATTTGTCCATTTTAAAAAGCTTATAATAACCTGCTGGCTTCACTTTAATATTTGTGATTGGAGTTCGCTGTGAAAAGCATCTGACTTGTGTGGGTTGATCGCCCTAATCGAGTTTCCTATTTCATTATCTTATAACGTTTTCATTGAAAAACTAATATATTTTTTACACAGACTAACTTAATTAATTGTTTTAACCATTCTCATTACAGGTTCCAACACTTCCAGCTGGTGAGTTGTAGTAGTGTTTGAGGCTCTCACGCAGAGTCTTCCCATCATTGCTAGCTGTGTTGCCACGCTGCCTCCCAACACGGTCTAGAATTTCTGCTGGACGCACCAAATTTACGATTTCTCCTGTTGCAATGTTCTCCTCCACGGCAAGACCCTGTCGATCAGAGGGATTCCTGTCACGAAGGACATTGTGTAGACAACAGCAGGCCATCACAACGGATTCAACGCGATTCAGATGGAGAGGTATGGTCGTAAGGAGACACCGGATGCTATCGCTGATGCTGACTACAAATTCCTCTACATCGATGTTGGTGCAGAGGGATCAGCGTCGGATGGTGGGTTGTTTCTACGAACCCCTATTCGTTTGCTGTTGGAGAGGAATGATGTTGGTGTTCCAGAGCCTGAACCGCTTGAAAACGGCAACGAGGAGACCCCATTTTTTTTTATTGGTAACGACGCATTTCCACTGAGGACCTGGCTGATGAAACCTTACCCGATGAGAGGCTTGGATGATGATAAACCATTTTCAATTACCGCCTATCCAGAGCCCGGAGAGTGGTTGAAAATGCGTTTGGTATCATGTCTGCCAGGTAAAAGCCGATTTAAAAAAATTATATCCATATGGCAAAACAGAATGCTAGGACGAACCCCATTCGAAACCTAAAACATAACCTAATAAAATGTTAAAATAATGTAATGATTGTTTAATTTTTACTCCATGGCATGACCAAGTAATGTGCGTAGTAAGAAAACATTAGTTGTATGATAACTTATTTTATTCAACAACATCTGTCTAATGTCATATTGGGTGAATATTCGAATTACATAGACATAATATTATTTACTAGCTATGAACATGTTGGATGACAAAAATGAACGAAACATACAAAAAACTTCCTCTCTATCTGGACCATGAAAAAAACCGTCTAAAGTAGAACCAGGTGGCTAATTATCCGAGACACCCACCCCACCGACACTCACACACACACGCACACACAAACATACACACAGACCCAGGTGTAACGGTGTTTCATGGCGCCAGTAGTCCGGGAGCAACCCTACCAAATTGTTAATTGTCGTCGTCCATTTAAGTGGGCGGACACAAAAGTATCAAATTACTAATTAGAAAAATAGACAAATTCGAAATATATGTTCGTTAACTAAATATATTTGTGCATTTACATTAAAAACATTAATTTTTAGACTGTTGCCATTTGAGCAAATTCGTTTTCCCTTATAATTCGTAACAATTATAATTTCTACATCAGTTGATTTTTAAAGTTCTGCATTGTTTTACCAAATAAACTGTGTATCATAATAATTGTCTTGTAGTTTACAATTAACCTATATTCAAATAACTTTGTGATAATTAAATAATTGTGTTACCACTGTTTTGGCTACGAAAACTCCAAATGAAGCACTGCCATACGTGCGGAGGCGTCCGTAAGCCGCGTGCGTGGCTTACGGACTCCTCCGCACGTAGGGCAGTCAGTATGTACCACTCAGTAGTAGCAGGTTAATACCGCTCCGCACCCCAGTCGGGTACTGAAGGGTACTAAACAAAGAGGTCCTTTCTTACACTACCTGCCTTGCAGATTGGACCGCTCCGCAATAGTACGGAAGGATAATAAATACAGCAGTCCTTTATTATAGTTAGTTATGCTAAAATATTATCTACAAAACTGTAATACATAAAAACAACATTCACAAGTAATCAGTGATTTAAATCGAAGAAAACGGTTGAAGGGTAACTAAAATATTCAAAATCTGTTTTTCAATATATCTCGTAAATACAATAGATTTCGAAGTTAACGTTTTAGCATTATATGTCTAAAAATTATAATCTTTGTATATAACTTTACAAACTTTCTCCACAATGTCATGGATGAGGTTGATTTTATCTAGATACAATTTGCGGCCTTTGCTCCCGTACTACAGTGTGTGATCTCTAAATACAACCACGACCAACCCTACAGCCTGTGGCCCTGGCTGTCCAGCCGATACTCACACACACACACACACACACACACACACACACACACACACATTTTATTATTGTGTACTTTTTCGAGAATTTATTTTCATATTTTTATCAACGTATAGTAATATAATAATAAATGTTTATATTCAGAAAGTAAGTCAACTATTGACATTCAGGTATATAATTAATATTTATTATTCATTGACTAACATTTGTATGGTTTTAATTTTGTGTCTAGGAAATATATTAGAATCATTATCTTGCTTTTATTTATATTTTTTCATAGGTAAAGTAATATATTAATAATCTCTGTTAAGGTAACTCAACGCTTAACATTCGTGTTTATCATTAATAAATATTATTCATTGATTAATATTTTTATTAGTTTGATTGTGTGTAACACACACACACACACACACTCACCCACCCACACCCACACACACACAATTTAATAATTGTGTACTTTTTCGAGGATTTATTTTCATAGTTTTATCACACGTATAGCAATATAGTAAATTTGTATATTCACAAAGTAATTCAGCTATTGCCATTCAGGTATATAATTAATATTTATTATTCATTGATTGAAATGTGTATGATTTTCATTTTGTGTCTAAGAAATATATTAGATTCATTAACTTGTTTATATTTTTCTTTTGTCATAGGTAAAGTAATATATTAATTATCTTGTTTATATTTTTCTTTTTTCATAGGTGAAGTAATAATTATATGAATCTCTTATATTCCTAAAGTCACTCAACTCTTAACATTCGTGTTTATCATTAATATTTATTATTCATTGATTAATATTTTTATGAGTTTAATTGTGTGTAACACACACACACACACACACACACACACACTCACGCACACACTCACCCCCGGGTGGTCAGTTGTGACCTTGTACATTGCTTCATGGCCGCACAGAGAGACACACACACACACCCACACACTCACCCCCGGGTGGTCAGTTGTGACCTTGTACATTTACCGCATTTTCCTTTACCATCAATATCTCCGATAAACTGGAAATGGTGTCGTATTTCACACCCAAATGCCATAAAAGGGTGTCCAATATCAAGCCAACTCAACCCTGCTCCTCCACAGGGTTGAGTAAGTAAACAACTGGGTAAAAGTCAAGCCGATTCGGGCTTTAAGTATATATCTGTAAGCAAGTCATCATATTTCATTGGCGAGTGTTAAAACATTATATCAATCTAAATGTAGTCTTAAATTAGCCCAAACATACGCCAAAATAAAGATATTCACGATCATTCTAAATTGGGCTTTTGTGTATTTCCTCTTTAACAAGTAAGTGTTTATACTTATAAGAGTGTGTAAATATGTTCTAATGTATAACTAAGAACCCCAAATATACGAAGCGTTTGTTGACGTTCTTAAAACAAAACAAAAGAACAACAGCTTGCGTACGCCTATACGATATCGGGAAAGTAATCCTTCTTTATTAAACCCTCTAAGTAGCATATTATCATTTATTATGTATATGTTTGTTAAACTAATGGAACTGAAATTGTGTACTTCGACTTCCAAACCAATCTGATGATCTCTGAACTTTGAAATAATTGTAATATTTTCGAAATCTGACCTTGTTCATTATAACGGAATGAAGGTTCTTGGTACGATGTTGCCAATGTAGCTGCTACCGCTAAATCCAGCGAATCACTTACATCACTTCCATCTAGCGACATCAAGATGTGATGAATTCTAGCGATATTCAAGTTAGTTTCCCTATTTTAAGGAATTGGACAGATATTTCGATTGTTAAAGATTATTCTAGATACTTCAACATATGTTTTCTAGTGACATACAAGTTTTTAGTGTCTGGTGACTATCTAGCAATTTGTCAATGCTATTCTAGCATACATTTGTGATTTAGTTTATCTTGTATTTTTGTCTAAATTTGCCCTATTTCTCCAGAAGGCTTCCTACATGGTATAGTGTATTGTTCTAGTGATAATTAAATATTATATAGGGCTATTTTAAGTTGGCTGATGAATATGAAGCAGTAATATGCTGGACGATGAAAACACTGTATGTAAACATGTCTCGGATATCAATGATAATTTTTGGCATTTTCTGCCAAAGGCCCAATGGCTTATCAGTGGTGGTAACACAAAATGCAGCTATTGCTTCATGGCCGCAGCCACACACACACACACACCCATGGTCATTGTGGCGTACGTGACTAGCCACACGTGTATGTCACTCCCACAAACATACACGCATTTTAATCTATATTTTATTAATTTCAGCACCCCACCAAAGACTACCAATAATATTCGTAAAATTATTAATGATGCACCGTGATTTGAACCAGGGTGAGCACCCAGCTCGAATGAACTCATCCATTTCATTATAAATACATTATATAATAATAATAATTAATAATAATAGTTCTTAAAGTTAGCGCATGCTAAGCTAGCTAAGGATAGCTCAATAAGGCCGATTAGGCGTATTTCCATTGGGGTCCTGTACTACTACCCCATCCCTTTGCTCATGAGGGATGGTAACGACTCAGTGCTTGTGAAAAATCTTTAATGCGCCGAGCGTGGGCGCGAACCCGGGCCTTCTGGGTGGAAGTCCGAGACGCTAGTCACTACACCAAGCGAGCCGCATTGTGTACTTATTCGAGAAGTCTATTTTCAGATATTTTTCATAGGTTA
The DNA here is from genome assembly GCA_032716605.1 of Paralithodes platypus. Classification (NCBI taxonomy): domain Eukaryota; kingdom Metazoa; phylum Arthropoda; class Malacostraca; order Decapoda; family Lithodidae; genus Paralithodes; species Paralithodes platypus. Next base: position 31,727,655 of record CM064507.1, on the reverse strand, counting down.
TAGTAATATATTAACAGCATCTTATATTCACAAAGTACCTCAAGTATTAACATTTAGGTATATCAATTCCATGTATTATTCCTTGATAACTATTTGTATGAATTTTATTGAGTGTCTATCAAATATATTACATTCATTATCTTAGATATATTTTTCGTTTTTCATAGGTATATTAATATCTCAATAATATATTATATTCCGAACCTTAACTCAACTCTTAACATTCGTGTTTATCAATAGTAGTTATTATTAATCGATTAATATTGTTATGAGTTTGATTTTGTGTATAAGGAAAATATTCCATTCACTTTACTCAGTTATACTTTTTGTCATTGTGAAGGTTAAGTTATTGTGAAGGTCTAGTTATTTTCATACGTTTTACATCGCCATAATAATATAGTAGTAATATCTTATTTTCATAAAATACCTCAACTACTAACATTCAAGTATATTAAATGTATTTCATATGAATTTATTAAGTTTTTCTTATGAATTGATTTTTTTGTTGAAGAAATATATAAGATTCGTTTTCTTTGTAAAAATGTTAAATATAGATATTGTGCCGCCAATGTATCATAAATAAGATGATTTCATTTATACATGTCTTTGCTGAATGAATTTTCAATTTTTACTTTAGCGGAACAACAATTTAGAGACATTTTTAGCAAATAAGGTAACTAAATGTTAAAGTATAGTTTATCAACAATGAAACAGTGAAGAGAGGAAAATTATAGAACTTTGTATTTTTTGTTGTAATACATTTATTTAATTAAAAACAAATATATATCATTTCATTCAGTGCAGGTGGGCGACCGTGCTGCTTGCCGCGGCAGGGGTATGAAGCATGGTGTCCATCGTTGTGACAGGTGACTGGGTCTGTGTTGGTCGCCCTGGTGACAAAATCTGGAATACCCCAGGTGAAGGTGCAGGTGAAGGTGTTGTCCCTGGCATCAAGCGGGTTGTGAGAGGGAGACGTGGATGTTGCCCATGGTAAGGTAATGTGAAAACTTGAGGAGGTTGTCCCTGAACATGTGTAGGAGCAAGGGCAGGAAAGATCTGACCCGGCAGTTGTGTCATCGGTGCCTGCGGGTCGCCCGATGCATACGCCAGTGGTACCTGGTAGTTGATAGGCGGAAAATGTAATGGTGCGACGTTGGTGTTGGTGGTGTTGACACTTGCCAAAGGTGTCGCGTACACCGTTACTGGTGTGTCCGGCTGCCACGTTACCACTGGACCTATGGTTGTAGGTGCAGTCACAACTCCAGGTCTCGATGCCTTCATTGTCTGCAATGCCTGCTGATCAACATTGCACATGAACTCATCCACCACGAGAGGGTCCATCTGCAAGAGCTTACACTCCAAAGCATCACAGAAGCTCCGTATCTGTGTGTGGAGCAATGATTTGCCGTGGGACTGCTTCTGCATATCGGTGACGGAGGCCTTGTGCTGGGAGATGAGCTGAATGAGTATAAAAACATACATTAATGCAACAAAAATAGTAATTAAAAATACTTGATGACCATGATGAAGTATGATGATGGAAACATGATTTCTGTATTCTTTTCAAAAACTTATAAAGTATGAGTAGAAAGGCATAAATATATCTAACTCTATATAGATTGAAATATAGTTATATATACACATATCAAATATATATATATATATATATATATATATATATATATATATATATATGTATTTCTCTCTAGTTATATATATATATTAAATGCTTACCTGGGTCAACAACAGGGGATCTTGTTGGGCCAGGGCCGGGGCCGGGGCCGGGGCTGGATGTCCACGTTTCGCCCCCATACCCCTTCTGTGTGTTGAGGTTGAGGGCATCACAGGAGAGTTTGACAGCTCCTCCATTGGCTGGTCCATCGCGTCCTCCACCTGGGATACGCCCTCCTCCACGACGACCACCCCCTCCTCGTCCTCCTCCTCCTCCTCCTCCTCCTCCATGTTCGGCTGTGGCTGCGATCTTTTCTGGATCTGAAAGTCAAATACAAAAAATACCATATCGAACTTGTAAAACATTATAAAGTCAGACATATTAATAATCTTACACACAACAAAAAGTTAATATGAGAAGGTAAATATACGTTACTATATATAGCAAATGATTTCATATATCGTTGTTCATACCTCTTTGCTGCTGATCCTGGGTTCCTTTTGTGACACATTGTCCTTAAGGAAGGAAAATGTATAAAAAATCCACTGATCCCTCATTGTCCTTTTCTTGGCTTTGGACCCGCTCTTCTTGGTGAGGTTCAGAAGTTTGCCGTAGCGTGTACTCATATTTTGATAAAATTTAGCCACAAGACCTGCTGAAAAGGGAACGAGAGAGAGTGCATTAAAAACATCAAGAGAATATGTCCATATTTTGTGAGATTGAGGGGAGATTAATTACCAAACAATACAAGGGTGAAGCACTATAAATCAAAAGAAATATCACATTATTGACTAGTCAAGTTGTTATATTACTGTGTAAATGTGTTCATAGTACCACGTTCATCACGCAAAGCATTAAATATATTTCCAAATAAATCATAGGCACTTACCGTGTATATTAATTTGCTTCCCTTTCTTCTCGAAGATGCGGAACTTATAAAGTTTATCATGGTAACGTGGGTCATACTTGGCCCACAAGGCTGGGTGATTGTGGACCCATTCTGCCAGGTTGGTCTCCATCGTGGCAGTTATTACGCCGTAACTGGGCTCTTCGTCAGTGTCTGACGATGACTTGTCTTCTGGGGTAACGCGGCTCACATCGCTGTTGTCATCAGCCCTGTGGACCTCCACGCTCACGTCCTCCTGGGTGATGAATAATTGCTGGCTCGCCTGGTTGACCGGGGGGGCTTGCCACGTCCATTGATGTCTCCTCTCTTTCAGGACCCTCCATGGCTTCCACAATCGCATCGGCTACGATGACGGGCGTCTCACTCGGAACTTTTCTCGTGGTCGCCTTCTTCTTGTCCACCTTCTTCGCCACCTTCTTCAGAGTTGGTTGTGCCTTGGGACCCAGTTGGAGAGTGTTGGTAGTTTGGAGATTGGTGTGTTGTTTGTTGGCTGAAAACTGTGGAATGACCTTTTCTGACCTGCACTGCAGGCTATATACCCCCTGACCTGACCTCACCTCTGACAGACGTACAATGGAGACCTGACCTGACCCCACCTCAAAACTAAAATTAAGAAACAGGGTAATAATCCCTTTTTATTACACACCTTTCGCCAAACATCCTCTTTGGCCTCGCCGAGGTGTGTCGTGAGCTTCGGCGGTATAGCAAGGCCCTTCGCATGCCTTCGCATGCCTCGTGCAGAGTGAACCCCTGGCGGTTACACCCTCGGCGAGTATTTGTCCGCACGGCGGCGAATAATCGAAGAGGAAATCGCCGGTGATTATTGGGCATCTGCGATGTTCTCGGAACATCTGGGAGCATCGGCGAGCCATCGTGTGACGTTTTGGACAATTTACATTTTTTTTTTCGCGCGACACCCTCGTCGACGTCGCCGATGATCTCCGAGGGCCTCGCAGATTTGTCTGCGATGTTCGACGATGCTTGCGAGGGCTACGAACCCTCGTGAGTCCTCGTCCAAAATTTTGAACAGTCCGAACATTTGCGACGACCCGCGAGGGCCCATGCGAGGCCTTGCGAGGCACACGATTATTGTGCGAGGGTATACGATTGTTGTCCGACATGTCACGAATGTGCCAATTTATGGGTGTCGGCGATGAAAATCGTATGAAATCGTAAATGTGGGAAAGGGGCATTACCCTTTCAGTATATAATGACGCAATATTTCATTTAATTCTGGTCTTGGTTTGCCGATTTAACTTAGCTTTAAAAAGGGTAAAAAAGGGTCATCGGTAAAAAGATAAATTTGATAAAATTTACCACTTTGGTTGCCTAAGGTCCTTTCAAAGATATACAGTTTCGTCTAATAATAACAATAAGTAAATGATAGAAGACGCTATGCTCCTGTCAGTGGAGGATAAGTTATGGAGGTAATAATTCCCACTACAGCTCACTCATGAACCCTATATATTTCGACTGCTGTTTTATGATACATGTATGTTTCGCTCTGTTTTTAGCAAACAATAATTGCCTCTACATGCAATGCATTAATCATCCTAAGAAATAGGAAACACTATAACATAGCAGAATAAATATGACATAATATCAAACATAGACTACAGTAGATCTGGACTGGACACGAAAATGGAACTTTGCAGTAAGGGACCCAAAATCGGCAAACGAACCCCCAAGTTCGAACCTCGAAACATCGAAAATGTGATATTTTCGCGGTTTCAAGGTTCATACTTGGGGGTTCGTTCTCCGATTTTGGGTCCCTTACTGCAAAGTTCCATTTTCGTGTCCAGTCCAGATCTACTGTAGTCTATGTATCAAATTATTACAGGGAAAATTGACAGCTAATGAAATATTTAATTGTGCTTCGGCGTTCAACTCCTCATATTTTCGTTATATCACCAGCGACTATTGTTTTTTTTTTGTATATGAAATAAGAAGTATTTCCAACGGTAAACTAAGAATATATTAATCATCAATAGTTTTGTATATATGGATCTAATAGAAAACTATATACCTGCGATCACAAACATGGCGCCGTGAGTGAAAATGTAATTCTACATCGATTTTCACCCACAAGAAATACATCTACTACAATATCTCAAATGAAATATATTTCCATAGAAAACCCACAAATCCTTGAATAATCATAGATAGAACTGATTCCCACTAAAACAAAATCTTAATTTATCCGACTACATCCGACTTCGCATGGCCATAATTCATAATTTTGATAAATATCCATTCAAAACCAACGACGTTCTTTTCATTATATTCTGGCAACTATTAGATGATTGTATTCAGCTTGGGAAGGACCTCTAATGTTAAGGCTCTCAGCCTATGCCCGAGAGGAAGTAAGTTAGAAAAAAAAAAAAAAAAAAAAAAAAAAAAAAAAAACAATTAAAAGACCACATGCACTCTCAATAAATCCTTTTAGCTACCACATATCCTTTCTAATCTAAATAAAACCGTCTAAAGTTGCCTGATTAGGATGAAAAGGGCGTCACTGGTACTGAACTGTTTAACGACAATAGGATTTTATATATGAAATAAGAAGTATTTGTTTACATACTTTTCAATGGTGACATAAAAATGTATGTATAGTTAATATTCGATTTTATATGAATACAATAAAACAAGAGTAAACCACAAAAAGGGTTAAATCATTCAGTACCGGTAACATCCTTTTCATTATATTCTGCCAACAATTAGCCGATTGTATTCAGCTTAAGAAGGACGTCTGCCAATGAACAGACTACAGATGATCTCAATTACTCCTTTTAGCTACTATATATATATATCCTTCCTAAGCTTCATTAAATAGTCTAAATGCAGCTGAAGTAAAGCAAAATTACGTCGCCGATACTGAATGGGTTAAACACTTCCCCTCACTCCTTAACCCCTTCAGCACCATGACGTCTGTTTACCTTTGATTATTGTATGCAGTTTAAGAAGGACCTATGTTACTAAGAAGGTTTATGGAGATCGTATTTATCCATTTGAGTCGAAGAGGTAGATTATAAACTAAAGAAAATCGTCTAATGGCAACCAGCATATGATGAACATTACGTTTCGGTGGTGAAGGGGTTAACATTCCATCCAATATTACCTACAGCAGATTCTGGTGATGGGCTGGCCTATCAGAGTGAGAACTGAGCGATCTCTGCCATACCCATAGCTTACTCTGACTGTTCCTTTTACTTATATATTTTCTAGATCTCAAGTGACGGCGTCTCTTCCGTGGATTGACCTCCCAATCTACCAAGATTGGAAGCTAAAGCGTCACATTTTTCCTTTGCCCCTCAACTTTCTCTTCATAATTGCTGAGGGGCACAGGGCCCTGGGTGGGGCTTTGGTTTCCCGGGCGTTTCCGCACCCTCCTCAGCTCCCCGCCATGGAGTGGCTTCGGTCACCCAGGCTTTACTGTGGTCGGCACGGAAGTTTCTGTGGGGGCGCTCGGTTATGGCCTTGACCTTGCTCGGAGCCTTGGGGCTGTTCGGCCAGGCAGCTTGGGGAACAACAACAACAACAACAACAGCAGATTCTACAAGTTTATAGCGATTTTACTGTGTTCATTGTTAAATATTAAGGGGAGAGGGTTGGCTTTTCTGGACCACTTTCTTCTTCATGTTTAGCCTCATTAGTTTTCAGATTTTAAGAGGTTCGGCTCATTAGTTTGGCGATTGTAAGACGTTTCGCCCGCTTTCCTTGTCAATATTAATACCTTTCGTACAATTATTTAGGTGTCGATTTTTGTCCTGGATAGTGATAGCAAGCCTGTAAGATAGTTGTAAGAGGCTTCCGGCCTGGACATTTGTCTATCGAAAAATTTACAAATTAATCTTGAAGGGGGGGGGGGGGGGGGGGGGCGCCCTGGGGTGTTTTTTAACCTTGATGGAGGGATAGGGAGGAAAAAATAAATGGAAACATACAAATAAATACGCCCATTTGTCAATATTAAATGATGATTGTATACCACAATATTCAGTATGTGCTATGGCAAGTGTGTAACATGTATTCCCTTCCTTCCACTAGTTACTCTTCCTCCTTCTACTAGCTCCTCTTCCTCCTTCCACTAGCTCGTCTTCCTCCTTCTACTAGCTCCTCTTCCTCCTTCCACTAGCTCGTCTTCCTCCTTCTACTAGCTCCTCTTCCTCCTTCCACTAGCTCGTCTTCCTCCTTCTACTAGCTCCTCTTCCTCCTTCCACTAGCTCCCCCTCCTCCTTCCACTAGCTCGTCTTCCTTCTTCTACTAGTTCCTCTTCCTCCTTCCACTAGTTCCTCTTCCTCCTTCCACTAGTTCCTCTTCCTCCTTCCACTAGTTCCTCTTCCTCCTTCCACTAGTTCCTCTTCCTCCTTCCACTAGTTCCTCTTCCTCCTTCTACTAGTTCCTCTTCCTCCTTCCACTAGCTCCTCTTCCTCCTTCCACTAGTTCCTCTTCCTCCTTCCACTAGCTCCCCCTCCTCCTTCCACTAGCTCCTCTTCCCCCTCCTCCTTCCACTAGCTCCTCTTCCCCCTCCTCCTTCCACTAGCTCGTCTTCCTTCTTCTACTAGTTCCTCTTCCTCCTTCCACTAGCTCCTCTTCCTCCTTCTACTGGGCAGAACAATGGCAAATGAAATTCAACAGAAAAATGCAAAGTATTACACATCGGTAGTAACAACGCTAAAAAAGATTAATCAATGAACAACATTCAACTATCAAATACAAATAATGAAAAGGATCTGGGAGTTATAATATCAAGTGACCTGAAGCCCAGTAAACAGTGTACAGAGGTAATAAAAACTGCTAATAAATTGGTGGGTTTCATCGGCAGAACATTCTAATTCAAATCAGAAAACAATCATACTTACTCTATTCAACTCATTGGTACGTCCCCATCTCGAATACTGCGTGCAATTCTGAGCACCGTACTACCGAAAGGGCATAAATAAACTTGAAAAGGTGCAACGCAGAGTCACTAAAATGATACCTAGATTGCGTAATAAACCGTACGAAGAGCGCTTAAAAGAACTAAATTTGTTTAGCTTAACAAAGCGCAGAAAGAGAGGTGACTTAATAGAGGTGTTCAAAATCTTCAAGGGATTCAGCAACCTAAATGTAAGCGAATTATTTACGATCAATCAACCAAACACGAGAAACAATGGTTATAAGATTATAGGCAAGCGTTTTCATTTTCACGAGGCGAAGCATTTCTTCTTCAACCGCGTTGTGAATAATTGGAACAGACTACCCTCGAACATTGTAAACTGTAATACTGTCGAAACATTGAAGAACCATCTGGATAAACACATAGTAAATAACCCCCGATTAACACAGTTTCTTTCAGAATAACGCGCAACGAAATGTCAACGCATACCGCAATGTATATTGATTTTCATACATCTGTTCCCTTTCAGAATTGTAGTAAATAGAGTTAGCTTAGATTACAAATCAACTTCTTTTTTCTCCCTGTCCTGTCCGAATTTCCGTGTCAGTTTTTCAATACTACATGGTATTTTTCCTATCTGTTTCCATGCCAGCATTAGCTGGAGGGAGTGGTGGGTGGGGAGGAGCCTTCTTCTTTGCTATCCTTTTCTCTACCTCGTAGTCAGTAGATTAGTAGTTTTAGATATCCAAACTGCCCCGTAAGGACCAATAGGTCTTTTGCAGTTTGTTCTCCTTTGTATTCCTTTGTACTACCTCCTCTTCCTCCTTCCACTAGCTCCCCCTCCTCCTTCCACTAGTTCCTATTCCTCCTTCCACTAGTTCCTCTTCCTCTTTATACTAGGCCCTCTTCCTCCTTCCACTAGCTCCCCCTCCTCCTTCCACTAGCTCCTCTTCCTCCTTCCACTAGCTCCTCTTCCTCCTTCCACTAGTTCCTCTTTCTCCTTCCACTAGCTCCTCTTCCTCCTTCCACTAGCTCCTCCTCCTCCTTCCACTAGCTCCTCTTACTCTTTCCACTAGCTCCTCTTCCTCCTCCTCCTTCCACTAGCTCCTCTTACTCCTTCCACTAGCTCCTCTTCCTCCTTCCACCAGCTCCTCTTCCTCCTTCCACCAGCTCCTCTTCCTCCTTCCACTAGCTCCTCTTCCTCCTTCCACTTGCTCCTCCTCCTCCTACCACTAGCTCCTCCTCCTCCTACCACTAGCTCCTCTTCCTCCTTTCACCAGCTCCTCCTTCTCCTACCACTAGCTCCTGTTCCTCCTTCCACTAGCTCCTCCTCCTCCTTCCACTAGCTCCTCTTCCTCCTCCTCCTTCCACTAGCTCCTCTTCCTCCTTCCATTAGCTCCTCTTCCTCCTTCCACTAGCTCCTCTTCCTCCTTCCACCAGCTCCTCTTCCTCCTTCCACCAGCTCCTCTTCCTCCTTCCACTAGCTCCTCTTCCTCCTTCCACTAGCTCCTCTTCCTCCTTCCACTAGCTCCTCTTCCTCCTTCCGCTAGCTCCTCTTCCTCCTTCCACTAGCTCCTCTTCCTCCTACCACTAGCTCCTCTTCCTCCTTCCACTAGCCCCTCTTCCTCCTTCCACTAGCTCCTCTTCCTCCTTCCACTAGCTCCTCTTCCTCCTTCCACTAGCTCCTCTTCCTCCTTCTGCTTCTACTAGCTCGTCGTTTCCTAACGATAAAATATTTGCAATTACCGTACTATCAATCTGTCCTTAAGAAAGGTGACGGCCCTCAACCCTCTAACTATAGTCCAATTGCTCTCATTTCTTTCATCTCTAAAGTTCTTAAATCTCTTCTTAATTCAAAATATCTTAAGCGTCTGTATTCCCACAATCTTCTTTCAGATCGCCAGTATGGTTTCCTTAAGGGGCGCTCAACTGGGGATCTCCTTACATGTCTTACTAACTGCTGGTCATCCTCCCTTTGGGACTTCAGTGAGACTTATTCTATTGCGCTAGACATATCGAAAGCCTTCGATAGAGTCTGGCACATATCTCTAATTTCCAAACTACCCTCCTTCGGTTTCTATCCTTCTATCAGTGCCATTGTCTCTAATTTCCTTTCTGGCTGTTCCATAGTTGCAGTTGTGGATGGCCATCGCACACTTCCTCAACCTATCAACTCTGGTGTTCCTCAGGGTTCTGTTCTGTCTCCAGTTCTCTTCCTAATATTAATTAATGATCTTTTCGACTGTACCTCAAGCCTTATTCACTCATATGTTGATGAATGTGCCTTCCATTATTCAACTAGTTTTCCACACATTGAGCCACCGTGCAATCACTCCCAAACTCACATAATGAGATCATAGCACGCCTTTCTTCTGATCTATCAACAATTGGGGCAGAGAGAATAATGTTACTTTCAAAGCCTCCAATATCCAATTTCTCATATCTACCTGTTGCAATCTACCACAAGACTATCACTTACTTTTCAACAATAAACAAATCAACCCTTCATCGTCTCTCAATATTCTTGGTGTATCTTTTTCGTCTGACCTTTCTTGGAAAGATTATATTATCAATCTTGCTAAAACAGCTTCCCAGAAGTTAGATGTGCTCAACCGTCTTTGTGGGCTCCTAAACCCCGCACAGCTTCTTACTCTGTTCAGGGGCACTGCGTGCCCATATATCGAGTATTGTATTTACTTAAACTGCTTCAAGCTCCGTGTGTTCAGACATTTTGACACTAACGTACACCCGGCACGATTCCCAACTGGCCCTGTAAATTGTTTTTATGCTATTATAGAGTAATTATTATGTTCTCTCCACCAACCAACTTTACTCCTAAACTCGAAGTAATGGCAAACAATTCATGCAGACCTAAGCTATCCACTATGTCATTTATTTCTGTCTTTGACATTTCTCATTTGTACATTTGTAAATAGTTTTAACACCATAATTAAAAAAGCCCTGGGCCAGGTGGAGGGAGATCTTGTCGACTGTATCTTGGAATTGGATCTCTATCCCTCTTTCAACCTTGGGGGACACTTGTTACAGTCAGCTTTGCCTTTTGTCTCCTTCATTCACATTAACAAATTAACTGTGTTTATAATTATCTAATACACTAAGATTTTCCACCCTTTTCCACAGTTAATTAAAATGTTAGTCACTTTTCCCCAGATACATGAACAGTCACTTATAGCTGTCTTATGGTACTAACCCAAATTGTTCCCTTCTAAGTTCTCCTAGCCCTGTGACATTAGTCCGAAGGCAGTAATTCCCTTTCCAATTGTCCCTTACCCACTAAAAACCACTGTTGAACACTGAGCAGCAGTGATTTAGAGGGCAAGCAACCGGGAGGGGTCACTAGTTCTGTTGTTGCTCGACGTCCTTTGTGCACTATATCTTCCTTCTCTTTACACAAGCCCATCTGCCTTCTTTTCCTTCCACGAGCTCCTCTTCTTTCTTCTCCTTCCACCACCTCCTCTTCCCCCTTCTCCTTCAACTAGCTCCTCTTCCATCTCCTTCCTTCCACTTGCTCCTCTTCCTTTTTTCTACTACTTCGTTTACCTCCTCCTTTCCGTAGATCCTCTTCCTCCTCCTCCTTATAAGTCTCCTCTTCCCTTTAAACCTTTCTCTTTAAATAATCTGTCTTCTCCTTCTCATCTTCTTATTGCTTCTCCTACTCCTCCTCTCCCTTCTCTTATTGTTCCTCCTCACACTTCTCTTCCTATTCCTTCTTCCCCTCCTCGTATACTTCCTCTTTCTCTCATCTTCTTATCACCCTTCCCTCTCATCATCTTTCCCCTCTTATTCCTCTCCCCCCTCCCTGCTTATTCCTCTCCCCCCTCCCTGCTTATTCCTCTCCCCCCTCCCTGCTTATGTTTCCGCCTCCATGCCTTAGCCATTTAACCCCTTCTTTACCGGCGACGTCTTTTATAATTTGTCCTGGCTACTATTAGACAATGTTTTCAGTTTAATTGGGGCCTCTGGCAATTAACAAGCTTCGAACTATCTCGCTTAACCCTTTGACTACCACAAATCCTTCTTAAACTATACAAACTCGTCTAAAACTACCTAGAATAAAATTGAAAAGACGTCGCCGGTACAGAAGGGGTTAAGATTTCGTTGTCTTCATCATCCCCTTCCTCTCTCTTCTTCCCCTATTCCTTCTCTCTTCTCCCTCTTACTCTCCCTCCTCGGTATTTCAGGTGGTAGATGGTATTATGCAAATGTGTGTTCATTAATACCGCGGGTGTTCTTTCACCCAGCACCAGCCTGGCCTAAGATTATGGGGGGTCACCGGCTTTTTGTTTTATCTCTCTCTCCTTTTCTCTCTTTCCCTGGCTTGTATCCATTCGGCCCCATTCAGCCAACTGTTTTAAGACTTTTATCCTCATCTAGGTGTCGATTTCTTCCTGGCGAGCGATAGCGAACCAACATTGTATGGAGAAATCCAGCTTCGCCGGAGACATTTTTCTATCGAAAAATGTACAGATTTAGCTTGCTGTCAAAACAAATATATATATAATTATTATGCTGGCTCGCTACCGTTCGCCAGGAAAATATTGACACCTGAATGGGAGTAAACGTCTTAAAACAGTAGGCTGAATGGGGCCGAATAGATACAAGCCAAAGAGAGAGGGAGAAAAAGAGAAAACAAAAGCAGGTGACCACCCTTAATGCCTAAATACCTCATCCAGCCACACCATACATCACTCTCATAGTGTGTGTGTGTGTGTGATTGTTATGTGTATGTGTGTGTGATTGTTATGTATGTGTGTATGTGATTCCCATGTGACCGTATATGTTTTTTTTTTGTTTTTTTTTATGTGAATGAAGGAGACCCAAATTATAGCTGCCTGTAACTTCTTTCTGCCTCGCACATCAGGGGTATCAGGCTAGCCCTCTTTATTCAGCATATACATCCAATTTTACATCGCTGTCCTATATCTGCTATTCTTTATGCATTAAACACTATGTAAACTGTTAATAATATAATTATAATTATATGTTTTATACGACAATTAATATTATTATTATTAGTATGTGTATTATACAGTATATATATATAATTATATATATATATATATATATATATATATATATATATATATATATATATATATATATATATATATATATATATATATATATATATTATAACTTCCCACTACACATCATGATTTCCTAACACAACACATTACTTATGTCAAGGAAATACCATGGTTGTTGCAATAATGAAAGCAAACCCATGACTTCTCGGATGACCACCACCGACAAGCTTGGGTCATTGACATAGGGCCCTCCCGGTCATTATCAAGCTCAAGCGCTGCATCACCAAAAATTGGGGAACGTCCCACAATAGCTCGTCAGTGCAGAATTTTTGTTTTCTGCAATATAAGGGGACTTCATTCCAACATCAATGTTGTACATCAATTTCTACAAAAGTATCTCTCACTCTTCTCTTTTTGACAGAGACCCAAGTAACATCCACCTCTGATATATCCAGATTATATTCTCCTGGCTATCAATTGCTTTAAAAATATAGACCTAAAGGAGATGTGTGTTGCTCTGCAAAAATCCTAAATCGCCCTGGAGGAGGTTACTAGTTTCACTTGTCCCTATTTTGTATTATTCTATTTAAAAGTTAAATTCTCTTGATAAACGGAAGGACATTTGTTGCGCTTACCATTCCCCTTCAATATAAATGCAGCTTCAGAAATCACATTACTGGGTGATTTTAATGTCCATAATGTTGACTGACTCACTCATTCAGCCAGGTCTGATGACCTTGGTCTTGAATGAGAGCTATTTGCAGACTCATATAATCTCATTCAGCTAGTCAATCAACCTACCCATATATGCCTGATAACCCGGACCATAATTCCCACCCAATGAACTTGTTTCTAACAATCAATTCAGAAAATAATTATGTTAAAGTGTTGTCCTCACTTGGAACTTCCTATCAATGTCTGATACAGGCCACCTGTTTATCGCCTACCACACCATCCCACTCTGAACCAGTTTTGCTGACCAAATGGATTAATGATAAGGATGACTGGGAAGGTCTTAAACTTTTTTTCATAGATATTTCCTAGACTTTTTTCTTTTCAATTGATGCACACATTCAAGATGTTATAAACATTGGAATGGAAATATTCCCTATAGTAAAGATCTAATTATCCTAAATAGTTTGACCACAACTGTGGTAGAGTTATTATAAATACAAAATCTTACAATGGTTACATTAGGTCAAAACACAAGAAGTCTTTAATTACTATAAAAACGTCAGAAATTATGCCAAAATTGTATTAAATCTAACTAAATCAAACTTTCTTCACAGACAGGCAAATAATTAAACTACTAAGTGATCCACATGATAACAAAATATATTTCACTACTGTTTCATCCATTCTACTAATGATATCTCCCAATGGCAATCTTGTAAGTGACCCACGAGGCAATACCAACCTTCTCGCTGATATTTTTCTACCAACTCAACCTTAGATGAAATAAATAAAGATAATCCTTTACTCAATTATAATTCCCCTGAAATACCCTCATTAAAGATTCACACCATACATGTTACAACCATTTTGCAGAATCTCTTCGTAGATAAAGCTCCTGGTCCAGGTGAAATTACACCAATAATACTTAAACATACTCCCTAGTGCTTGCTCCTGTTTTGGCAAAACTGTTCTGTCTGTGTACATATACCTCATGCTTCCCACTCTCCTGGAAAGAAGCAAGCATCCATGCTGTTCCTAAAAAGGGAGACACTTCAAATCCATCAAACTACAGACCAATTAAACTTCCACCCTCTGAAAAATCTTCAAAGCAATACTAAAGAATCACATAATCAAGCATCTATATAGACTAGTAAATTAATCAGTGATGACAGTATGGCTTTAGACATGAACGATCAACTGCATAATTTGTTTGCCTTCTTACGCATCAAATTAACCAAGCTACAGACCAATATGGTGCAACGCACACAATAGGAATAGATAATTATATCAAAGGTCTTTGATAGTGTCTGGCATCAATATTTATTGTCGAAGATGTTACACTACGTACGGTCTTGCATCACTAATTTCACTAATTTCTTCATATTTTCATAACAAAAAAGTATGTGTAATGATAGATTTCCTTTATTCTTAATTTCACTCCATAAATGCTGGCGTTCCTCAAAGAACAGTTTTGACCCCAACTCTGTTCCTTACTGATATCAATGATCTCTTATCTATCACTCATAGTCCAGTGCATTCGTACGCAGGTGACTCAACATTCCACAGTTCCTTTACAATTAGTATTTCTTTCGAGTAGCCTGATGTTATAAATACCACATTATAAACACTGCAGTTTTCATGAACCAGGACCTTTCTATAAAATTAATGAATGGGGACAAACCAATCTAGTTTCCTTTAAAGCACAGAAAACCAAGTAGATACAACTTTCTTATAGGCAGAATATTTCTGACTCCCATATAATTTTTGATGATGTAAATATTGTCCCCTTCTCTAGTATTGATAACCTTGGTGAAACATTGAATGCCAGCCCGAGGAGGATATATCATGTTAGATCCATTACTAAAAATGCCTCTAAGAAAATGGGACTTCAAAAAGGCTTTGAGAATTCTTTACTGACGAGCAGTTAAGCAATATATATAATAGTCATGTGCATTCTCAGATTGAACACTGTTCACCCTTGTGGAATGGATGTGGAATGATTGAATTGAGGCAGTAGGACAAAATTTAAAATACAAATAATTAGATTAATCAATGACCTTCATTATACATACACAGAGATATTGCACCCCTTGCAATACTCTACAGATATTTTCACAGTCAATTTTCTGAAAATCTTGCAATAATTGTACTACCTCTCCGCATCTTTCCCCGCAGCACTAGGAAGCTGGAAATATCCATGAACTCACAATCTCTCCTCCACAATGTAGAACTTCCACTTATCAAAATTCATTTTCCCCCAGAACTTTGCTTTTCACAAATTTACAGCCTACACCAGTTTAAATTCAAATTTTACAAACATTTGATGGATAGAGGATGCCTTTAGGCACATGGAACTTTGTTAGTTTTGTTTTTGTTTCTTCTTCCTCTATTCATTGCATATTAATGATAAACAAATAGTGCCCCCCCCCCCCCGTTCCCCCAAAATTGCAAGAGAGACTGAGAGGCAAATACAAGGTATGTTAGAGTCAAAATGTCTGGACACACAGAGCTTGAAGCATACACAAATTTAAAGATCGTGTGCTTTACACGAAGTGCGGTTACGGTCTCATGTCTGTTCAGAGCTACCTCACTTGTCATGTTCATTGATTCAAGATCAGACTGCAAGGTCTGATCCCACATCTTTCTTGGTCCGCCCCTTGGTGCAGCTCCCTCCAAGTTCATGGACTTACATCTTTTCACCCCATATAGTTCATCCATCCTCTCCACATGTCCAAACCATCCATGCCTGCTATACTCTATCCAACTCAACTTTGCCGCCAACCTCTGCAGCAGATACGAGACCGCGCCTGTGATTGGCTATCTGGCCAATAGGAGAGGCAGAGCTGATAATTTATTCATTATCTTTATTATTCCTTATTTATTAATTAAACTAGATACGTTTAAGAAATGTTAATGATTATTTAATAAATTACAGCGCTATCCGATTCTAAAGCGCTATTAAATATAACATGAAACACAATAATAACGTATATATCGTAAAGTAAAAACAAGGAGATACAGAATTGTTAAACAGGGGAAGTAAGCGAGAGGGAAGGCTGACTGGCTCGGGCCCGTGCGTATTAGCGAATCACAGGCCTTGCTTGACTTCGCACACATTTAAAGTAGACAGTGACGGTAATTCTTACCTTGCTTGTGTTTACAGTATTATATCTTACGATTTTATGTGTTCCATGTGGTATTTTATAGCTCTTAAGGTTCGGATATCACTTATCACACCATTAGAATGGCCTAAACCTATCTAATATAATTAATATATATGGGATATAAAAGAAAAGCTGAATTAATTCATACGATAATGTGATATCCTCATGTTCCGTCATAGGCTACGAAAGGTAAACATGAATAGATAATGGTTATATCTGCACATACAGACACAAATAAGATAATATTTGAGAGTTTAAAAGAGCCTGCGGGCCAGTGCAGTGTTGCCAGGAGGTGGTTTGTTTTATATTTATACACTGCATTTCCATATTTTCGGCGGTTTCTGAATATTATGCTCAGTGTGTTATATGCGAAATAACAAAGGGGTTTGTATGCTACTTTCTAGTATAATAACTTGGCTAAATTGTAACCACAATGTCAAGGATAAGTGCATATAATACAAACTCTGGAAATTCTGGAACCTTTAATGTCTAGGGCGTGATATCATTGCCAGCCAATCACAGGCGCGGTCTCGTATCTGCTGTAGGGGCCGGCGGCAAAGTTGAGTTGGATAGAGTATAGTACACATATCATCACTGATACTCTTAATACCTAACCTTCTCCTCAGCTCTTCACTAGATATCCTATAATGCAGTTTGGCACCACATATCCAGCTCACCATTCTCATCTTGTTGCGTTCCATTCTGTTGATATTATCCGCTTTGACAGGCCACGTTTTTTAAACATACATCATTGAGCTTCTAACGCATGAAGCGTACACCTTTCCCTTCAAGGGGAGAGGGAGTCTTTGCATGGTAAGTAGTGGCAACAGTTCTCTAAACTTTACCCAGCCACATCTTATTCTGGCAACAGTGGCAGCCTCAGCCCCCACACTGGCAGAGCAGAGATGGTATTTCCCAAGTAACAAAACTTGTCCACCATCTCCAGTGCCTCATTGCCTCTTGAGCCAGTCATTGAACACAAGCTCACCTTTGCATACTATGCATACACATTTCATCAGTCATAGGGTGAGAGAAAGACAGATTGAGGAAGAGAGTGCTAAATCTTATATGTTAAGTAAAAGACACAAAGCATATTTAGTTTAATCTTGAGAGTGTTATTACCAGTATCAGTGAGGGGACAAGGAGCCGTCAGGCACTAGCCCAGCCCTGCCCAGGCACCATAAACCTTCAGCAGTGACCACAAGGTGAGTGAGGTGACCGTTTATAGGGCAGGCAGTTTCACCCTTATGGTTCCCCACCATAGGCCTCATCTTCCATCTACCCCAAGGACCTGACCCTCGGTCCTTCAACTTCTCAAACAATTCTAACCTTTATGAAGTATTTGCTATAAGGTCCATTTTCATTTCCCTCTCTCTTACCATTTAGGAAATACTTGCTACAAGGTCCATTTTCATTTATCTCTCTCTCTCTCTCTCTCTCTCTCTCTCTCTCTCTCTCTCTCCTTTTTATCCTTAACATCTTTCCATCCACTTTCAATCACCGCACTTAACCGCCTCATTGCTATTATTTTTTTGGTTATCTATAACTTCAGATCGCTTTTTATCATTTTAGTTATTTGTTTCCTCTAACATCTTTCATACCCAACCAGGCCAGCCCCCTCTCCAGCTCTCTCTCTCTCTCTCCTTTTTATCCTTAACATCTTTCCATCCAATTTCAATCACCGCACTTAACCGCCTCATTGCCATTATTTTTTTGGTTATCTATAACTTCAGATCGCTTTTTATCATTTTAGTTATTTGTTTTCCTCTAACATCTTTCATACCCAACCAGGCCAGCCCCCTCTCCAGCTCGCTTTCTTTCTCCCTCGCCCCCGCCCCTGCTCTCTCTCTCTCTCTCTCTCTCTCTCTCTCTCTCTCTCTCTTAACATTTTGTACAATTTAATAATTTTTCCATAACTGCTGCCCTAGATCCGGTTACCCGCTCAGATCCTGGCTCTCGCTCACTCTCTGGCTCTCTCCCTATCTTGATGTTGACAGCATTATTAATATCCTAAGCATTCATTAATACTCAACATCAGGGTGGCGTCGCCAGTGTAAGTAATCATAGGATATAATTGGCGTGCTTCCTTTCAATCAGTTAGATCTTTTAGTTGTACCGGTGCCCAATGCCGAGGATTTATACATTTAACCACTTAGCTTTAGGAGAAGCAGGCCAATTGCCCATCAGAAAGGTTGACTATGATATGTGATGTGTTTTTTGTGTGTTTTTTTTTTTTTTTTTTTTTTTTTACATATCCCATCAGAAAGGTTGACTATGATAAGTGAATTGTTATGCATCCAGCCAATTATACATTAATAACAACAGCAATAATCTAGATATGTGCCAGGAGAGATTTCCCGGGGTTTCTGAAACAAGGGAGACATGGTAGAGATGGAAGCACCACGGGAAGATCAGGAGGATGGCTTGGTAGAGGCAGAGGAACGGATAATCTTGGAAGACTATGGCCTAGCAGATACTAAGTGTCTTAAGTGCGGAACAACCAATGCAAGAAAGAATTCGCGAAAATGTTCCGGCTGTCTTAGATCTATTCATTTATCTTGTGCTAAGCTGACAAAGAAAACATCAGGAGAACAACCAAACTGGAAATGTCTCGCATGCCCAGGGCCCACTGCAGAGCCAACCGGGGCAACACCGGCAACACCGGTCGCCGACTTGACCCAACTGGTGACCAAATGGAAAGCGCGGATCCAGGTCCTTGCCCGGGTACCTAAAGGAGCCAGAATCCAAGTGGCGGAGGCCCTTACAACCATCATAAAGCAGGCCCTACAGCTCAAGACACCCCTCGCATGGGCACGGCTCCTGGGTTTCTCCTATGGGGCCCTCCGAAAACCACCCAGAACCAACATACAAGACCATCTTCAGGTTTCACTAGCCACCAGAGTGAAACGTCAAGTAGCACAGTATATGGATGGAAACAAACTGGTGGAACCCCCCGAACAGCAACCAAACAGGGCCCAGAAGCACCAGGACAAGGAAGAGGAAGAGGCTGAACAGCTACGTAAGAGGGTCACGGCGAAGCTGGCGGATAGTGACATCAAAGGGGCCGTCAGACTGTTGTCCTCTTCAGAAGGTTTTGCTGGTCAAGGCACCGAAGTTGTTGAAGCCCTACAAGAAAAGCACCCACCTACACCTAGGGACCTAAACCTCCCCCCTGCCCCAAATGACCAGATGCGCCAACCTTTAGTTGTCATGAAGGAGCAGGTGGTCGCCGCAGTGACTTCATTCCCAGCAGGCTCAGCCGCGGGCCCAGATGGTATCCGACCCGCCCACCTCAAAGGCCTCTTGGGTCAGGGATCAGGAGCTGCTGGGGAGGCACTCTTGGAAACCCTCACCAAATTCATCAACATGGTTTTAAGAGGGGAAGTACCCGACTGTGCTACACCCCTATTTTTTGGGGCATCACTCTGTGCACTGGCAAAAAAAGATGGCAGTGTGCGCCCAATAGCAGTAGGGAACACCTTCCGCCGCCTTGCCACAATGGTGGGTTTGAAACCACTCTCGAATGGCCTAGGTCAACACTTAAGACCAGTTCAACTAGGTTTCGGAACTCCAGGGGGGTGTGAAGCTGCTGTACACGCAACCCGCATCTACCTCAGCCAAGCCCAAGAAAAACGAGTGCTTCTAAAGATTGACATGCGGAACGCATTCAACAGCATTCGCAGGGATGTCTTCCTCCGTGCAGCTCAAGAACACATCCCCACTCTGTACCCCCTACTTTGGCAGGCTTATTCCAAACCTTCAATCCTGATTTTTGGCGAGACGGTAATCCCATCAGAGACTGGGTTACAGCAGGGAGATCCAGGTGGTCCTGCTCTTTTCTCAATAGGGGTGGATGCAGCAGCTAACAAAGTAAGGTCAGAGCTGAATGTATGGTACCTGGACGATGCAACCTTGGGTGGGTCAGTAGAGAACGTTCTAACCGACCTAAATAACATCATAACTGACCTCGGCCAGGCCGGGCTAGTGATAAATGACACCAAATGTGAACTTGTTCTCCTCAACCACACACGTGAACATGGAGAAGAGACTCAGGCCCTGTTCCGAAACATATTGCCAGATGTAAAGATCCTTCAGGAGCACCAGCAAACCCTATTAGGTTCCCCACTAACTCTGGCAGCAATCCCACCAGCACTTCAAGTTAAAAAGGAGGAGCTTCAACGTCTCGTGAGTCGCCTGATACACATCGATGTCCACTCAGCTCTGGCCCTGCTCAAGAACTGTTTCTCCATCCCAAAACTCCAATACCTCCTGCGCACATCGATGACTTACACAAACAATGGCGGCCTCCAAGAATTAGACAGCATAATCCGAGGAGCAGTGACCAGAATCACCAACGTGGAATTTAAAGAACGGGCCTGGACACAAGCCACCCTTCCTGTCCGCCTCGGGGGCTTGGGCATACGGAGAGCCTCGGATATTGCCTCCCCAGCCTTTATCTCTTCCCTCATCGCGACCAACGACCTCGTATTGTCCATCCTTTATTCTAAACCCGGAATGACACTTAATGGGGACGTAACAGCAGCGATTAACACCTGGAAGGGAAGTACAGGAGTAGAGGAGGAGCCTCAGGGTACCTCCAGGAGCAAGCAGAAAGCGTGGGATACCATCTCGGCGAAGAAAACTCAAGAAAATCTCCTAACCAATGCAGACCAGGTTGCAAAAGCACGCCTCCAGGCAGCCGCCCGTTCGGAGAGTGGTTTGTGGTTACACACCATCCCCATCCCACCGCTTGGAACTCACTTGGATGCTGAAGC
Organism: Paralithodes platypus; assembly: GCA_032716605.1. Classification (NCBI taxonomy): domain Eukaryota; kingdom Metazoa; phylum Arthropoda; class Malacostraca; order Decapoda; family Lithodidae; genus Paralithodes; species Paralithodes platypus. The sequence continues at coordinate 31,706,538 of CM064507.1, read as the reverse complement.
GCTCCGGGTCGCCATCGCGCTCAGAGTGGGTGCGGCAGTTTGTCACCCACACACTTGCAAGTGTGATGGGAGGATGGATGCTCAAGGTCACCATGCCTTGTCATGTAATTACAACGCAGGCCGCCTGCCAAGACACTCTGCACTAAATGATGTCATAAAACGGGCCCTGCAGAGTGCTAACTGTGCATCAATCCTCGAACCACATGGACTTCACAGAGAAGACGGCAAACGGCCAGATGGGATGACCACTTTCCCTTACAAGAATGGCCGGTGCCTCGTGTGGGATGCCACATGTGTTGACACTTTCTCCACAACCAACGCCGCCAGAAACGCCGACGAAGCAGGTGAAGCCGCCCGGATAGCAGAAAATAAAAAGCAAGAAAAATATCAAGCCATCGCCAGAATTCATCAGTTCGAGCCCCTGGCATTCGAAACTTCAGGAGTCTTCGGCCCTACCACCCTTAAGATGGTGAATGAAATAGGCCGTAAAATCAGAGAAGTTTCAGGAGAACCCCGGGAACCCTCTGGCTCAAGCAAAGACTAGGGATGGCTATCCTCCGGGGCAATGCCACCAGCGTCATGAGATCAGTTCGACAGGACTGGGTCATGCCACTGCGTGAGGCCCCGGCAGGAGTGGTGTATCCGTAGTCTTTCCACAGTAGGGTAAAACAAAACATAAATCTTATTTGTATGTAACATGTGTGATGCACATTAATAAAAGGGGATGTGTCGGATGGTTGAAAGCCACAGTTGCTCGCGCGTTTGGGGCTAGCAACACATATTATGAAAAATATGCATCCTCCTTCATTCACTGTCCCCCCCTTCACTCACTCAACCCCACAAATTGCCGGAGGATAACAGGTTTTTCACAATACGTAGACGGAGGTCTTTTTAAAAAAAAAAAAAAAAGTAAAAGAACATTGGTTTTGCAATAGGGGTAGAAGATAGAGAGAGATGTAATATTGTGGCATGTGGAGAGGGATTGTATGGAATTAGTAAGAGAAGATGAGTTGATGATATGAAAAGCTTTTGACTCTACCCTTTCGAGAACTAAGGAATGGCTGGAACCTACCCACACATGCGAACAATACTCGCTGCATGGACGCACTAAGCACCTATACAGAGCAAAAAGCTGTGCAAGGGTGGAGAACTCCATAGACAGTTGAGAACACGTAACTTCTGGGAAGCTGTTTTAGCAAAGAGTGATACTATTATCTTTCCAAGAAAGGTCAGGAGAAAAGGAAAGACCAAGAATACAGGGGGAAGATGAAGGGTTTTATTGTGTATTGTTGAAGAATAAGGAATATATGTGTGGAAGATCGTGATTGGTAGATATATGGATAAATTAGGTTTTGGAAGCATTGTAGGCGAGGGTGTGTGATTATCTGTACAAGTGTCTCTGTGTGTACGGTGCTATATGTGTATGTGTCTGTGATTTTTTGTGTTCGCTTTTATGCACCGTATGTGTCTGAATAAACCACTTCAGTACAGGTGATGTCTTCATTCCTTATATTCTGGTTATTATTAAGCGCTTTTATGCTGCTTAGGAAGGATGGCTAGTATTTAGAGAGGTGTATTATATCTCAATTAATTCGTTGACTTTCATAAAAACTTCCAATACAGAGTGATAGCCAAAATAAAAATGAAAATAATTTCACCCACACTGTAAGGGTTAATAATTATCACAATATGGTAATAGATAATTTATTCAACTCTGGTAAGGTTTGTGTGAAAGTAGATTATATAAGGTAAAGTTAAGTTTCACTATTTTCGGCTCTGTTATATCAAGATTATTTATGTTTTGGCTTGGTTAAGTTACAGTGTATTAGGCAAAGTTATGATATGGATAAACGCATTGATATCTTGTCCTGGGTAAAGCTTAACTGGAATCGTGTAATTCTTATGCACTTTAGAGATACAGACATAATCGCTGAATGAATTCCTCAGGAGCATATTAGTTTGTTTTATTAATATGTGTACTGTATGTATGATCAACATTTGTATTAACACTCATTGTTGATCAGCATGTATATTAATGTCCTTGTTAGACGTGATATTAGAGGCAAGGTTGAGGAAAACCAATGCGCAGAGAAAAAAATAGCCGAGTTGTTTGATAGTGCCTCACGCAATATATTTGTTTGCACTCGTATTACTCTAAATTTTAAAGACAAACTTTCACAATAGTTTTATTTATTGATAGCATGTTCGTAGATACCAAAAGCAATAATGTTAACTTAGATGGTGAACGGGTGGGATTGGTTGTAACAAGAATATGCATAAAGATTGCATGGTACTCTTTGAGCCCCATATAACTAGAATAAGAATTATATAATTCTCCATTATTCATATGTTGGGCAAAATATATATTTTTCTGCAGAATGTAATGTATTAACATACCCACACAAGAGTACAAAAATAAATGCTTCCATACACGAAGAATATACCCACTTCCAGTAGAACAAATATATAAGTTCCAAATATTGATTGAATAGGTTATATCTGTCTTCTCCCAGAGTAGGATCTTGTAAAACGACATATCACACTTGCATTTACTTGTTGCTATATAAATATATATATATATATATATATATATATATATATATATATATATATATATATATATATATACATATATATATATACTGTATATATATATATACATATATATATATATATACAGTATATATAAGAAGTGCGTGAGAGGGTGCAACAGGGGAAGAGGGTTTTAGGAATGCTGAAAGCAGTAACAAGAAATAGGGTGGTCAGTATGGAAGGGAAGAAGTCCTTCCATGACAGTGTGGTAATCCCGACACTGACTTACATGGACGTTGGTGGAGAGACTCAGACCAAGAATGAGAGGGGTGGAAATAAGTCACTCGAGAAGTGCGTGCAGAGTTACATGGAGGGATAAACAGACAAATGAGGAAGTAAAAAGGAGGTGTGGTGTGGAGGTAGATGTGCTAGAAAGTGTGAAAAGGAACACCTTGAGATGGTTCGGCCATATGGAATGTATGGGAAGTGAGAGAATGACTAAGAGGGTGTACGTGAGCGAGGTGGAAGTACAGGGAGGGAGAGGTAAACCGAAAGAGAGGTGGAAGGATTGAGTGAAGAAGTATATGGATGAAGGCGATGCTGGTTGGGAGGAGGGGCGTCGACTGACTGGGGACAAAGGTGCATGGGGCGGTTCGTTCGTGGCCACCCCTTCGGGGATCACGGCGTCAGGCAATAGATAGATAGATTTATGCTATATACTGTATATATACAGTATAAAAGAAAAATATCATACGACAGCTTATATTAAATGTATCACCTCAGTAATATCAAATATATATATACCTGTATATATAAGAGAGAGAGAGATGTAGATACATAATATGTATTATATGATATGATTTGGTTTATTCAGTATAGGTTAAAACATAGACTACAGTAGATCTGGACTGGACACGAAAATGGAACTTTGCAGTAAGGGACCCAACATCGGAAAACGAACCCCAAAGTTCGAACCTAGTAAACCCCAAACATATCAAATTTTCGCGGTTTTGAGTTTCAAACTTGGGTGTTCTTTTTCCAATTTCGGGTCCCCTACTGCAAAGTTCCATTTTCGTGTCAAGTCCAGATCTACTGTAGTCTATGGTTAAAATAATCAGAAATAAAATAGACTAGGCTAGTTTTTCTGTGTCGTAATGTGACTAATAATTTCATAATAGCTGGTTAGAACACAACACTCACCATTCTCATGGTAAAATGGCTGCAATAAATATGTTGATAGCCTATCTGTTACCCAACCAATACTATCTTAAACCACAGGGCCACAAGATAAAACAGAACACCAAGTGGCAGCACTAGCCATCAATACACGGGATAGTAAGACTCAGTATCAGTTTCTACCCTAGGATCCTCACGCATGCCACTCATGATAACATGTGCATGATGTGCTCCCACTCTTCCAACATTCTTCAACTCAGTTTGGGTACAACCAATGCCATCACCAAACCCAACACCGCCCCAAGTGATTCTTCATTTGGTAGCTCTCCTTTCTCTGAAGATATGCAGAGAACCCTCAAAAGAAACCATGGACTAAAAGGGCCTCAACTAGTGAGACAAGAAATCCACCACATCATTAACCGTAGCAGGGTATACCAGACAAGCTGGAAGTCACAAGAAGTGCCTCAGACACGCAGAAGGTCACACAATTAACCAACCTGGACATCTTCCTACCTGTGACACAGTGTTGGGACAGCAAACACCGAGGGTCTATACAGTGTCTGGCCATTGACACCCTCTTCAACAACATACCATAACCACCTGTATACAATACAACAACTTTGCCAGACAAGTCGCCATCTCATCCTGAACACTCAATGAGGCTTGGGAGAAATAAGAAATACATTTGTCAACTTATACTAGGGTATGAAAGAACCCTATGATACTTATTTCACTACCTTGAAAACTCTTTTCTACTAAATGTTATGCTTTATAATTAACTTACTGTATCCACCCTTGTGATGCGCTTGCCATACCAAGCTAAACTACAAAATAATGAAGTCTGAGAGCTGTGAATTGTGGATGTATTAAAGAGTTTTAAGAGAAATGTGGAGCGAAAGAATTTTAATAGACTAAGGTGAAGTGGAAGGAAAATGGGAAGAGGTAGATTGAGGACAAGGTGGATTGGTAGAGTGGTCAATTATGTGATTGAGATTGGCATGGTTGAGGAGAAGGCTGCCTTCTGACAGATAACAATGTTTTGAAATTGAATTGTTCGTGGCCATCCCCTCGCCGACTTAGGCGTCTGGCAACAGAAAGCGAAATAAATAGATTGATTCATTGTATGAGAATGTTTGCGTGTGTGTTTGTGTGTGTGCCAGTAACGCAGGTGTTTCAACATAATTCATCTGCCTGAAGTCGTAAATTTATTTGCCATTCTTTCCAGTGGGCAGCAGCCGGCGCCTCACGGGGACACATTCATCACAACTACACATACTTTACCATGCTCTGTTTGCTCAAATTCCCACCAGCACGACATTTTGGAAATTCAATTAAATTCAATTCAAAAGAGTATTTATTTAATATTCCTGCACTTACAATAATCAGTATCGAGTTCTCAAGAATACCAACTACAGTATGTATATTGACATTCATATATTGCTCATGTTAGCCTTGGTATATCAGGATATAGGTAAAGTTACATAATGGTGCCAGTAGTCCAGTCTCTGTGTACTAAAGGATCTGTAGCCATGGCCCAGGGCGTAAACTGCACCTGCTTTCACAAGTCATCTATGGGGACACTCTGCCTAATGCTCTTTAATAGGCCTCCATACTGTTGCATACACAGCACTGTGTTCTGCCAGTGGTATGCTCTAAATGGCAGGAGCTTACAGATATAATTTATATAATGTTTATTTCTGTATGGAATTATACGTTTTGTGTATACTTCTTTTCAAAATCCAATGCAATTTTATAACGATTGGCAAAGTTAAATAATATCTATGAAATGTTTGTACCTTGACAAATATGGAGCCATTTCTTATTTACTATTTTGTTGTTTTCCGTTGTATATATACTCTCTATATCTGATTATGTATAGCAATAGTTTCTTATTTTTGTTCTTGTGTTGGGTAAGTATAATGGTATATTGTGGGTGAATCCAGGAGTTATTTTGTAAGATCAAACCTGAAAAATATTAACTAAGTATTCATACATTGCAGTGTGTCCTTTGCCTCTGACATATACTGTATATAAGCCATTCTGCATGGACTTTTATATATATATACAGTATATTGTTTTTTGCTATGTCTCAACCTCGGGATTGTAGGGTGTACAGTAGTATGCAACTCGTACGAGGCCCCAAAATTATCGATTAAAGCTTCGAGATGTTGGGTTTTCATATGTGTCGCACTAGTTGGCCACAGTGGAGCTTCAAGGTGTTAGTTGCTTCCTTTCTGCCACACTAGATGACGACACCTTATATACACGTCACTTGATTATAATAGAGCAGCTATTTACTCCTTCACAGCATCTTCGAATATGGTTGGGCATCTTCTATGTTATGAATTTTTGACGGTATAGGGGGTATTTTTTTGATGTGTCGGTGTAGCCAAGAACAGAAGGAACGATCAGATCACCTCTGAAAAAACCCTGACCTTTGGACTCGATCTGAGGGCCGTTTTATCTACAGTCCAAGACGCTATCCACTGTGCATGTCTTAAACGGTAGACATTTAGATTTTTTGTTATAGAACATTTTATGCTTAAAATCATCTGTCTAATCATATCCTGACGTTTGGCATGTCTATTTCTGGACAACCTGTATTTACTGTATATATATATATATATATATATACACACACACAGGGTGTCCCGGAATAGATGTGCCAAACTTAATGATATGATTAGACAGATGATTCTAAGCATAAAATGTTCTATAACAATAATTCTAAATCTCAACCGTTTAAGACGTTTAAGAGGTATTTAAGACTTTAACACCTTACGAGCGGCCTATGCGGTTTATTTATGTGTACCGCCCAGCGGGGTGTTTTTAGCCAAAATAGGGCTGTTTACGTGATCATTTTCATGCCTAAATAAGACCCAGAACGTAAAACAAGTATCTATCCCTGAAAGGGCATAAACAGAGCTTTCGAATGACACCATAACGATCCTTGTATGATGGATAGTTTTCTTGCAATAACCGTGCAACGCGAGTGCAAAAAGCAGGTAATTCGGTACTTTCGGTACATAATTGAGTATGTAGCGAGTGAGAGAGGGAGGAGGGAGCTGAGATTTGTGTCAGTAGGTTCGCCGCGGTGGTCTGGAGCAGTCATACGCTCGCTAGTCTCCTGCCACCACTTGTCTCTCTCTCTCAGCCACATTACGTGCTGAAATTGCCACTCGAGTTATGTCGAGCGCCGCCACATAGTCCAGCTTTATTTAACTCGACTTAAGTGGTGAGCCGCTTTTTAACCCTTAAAAAGCGGCCCACCACTTAAGTCGAGTTAAATAAAGCTGGACTATGTGGCGGCGCTCGACATAACTCGAGTGGCAATTTCAGCACGTAATGTGGCTGAGAGAGAGAATAAGTGGTGGCAGGAGACTAGCGAGCGTATGACTGCTCCAAACCACCGCGGCGAACCTACTGACACAAATCTCAGCTCCCTCCTCCCTCTCTCACTCGCTACATACTCAATTATGTACCGAAAGTACCGAATTACCTGCTTTTTGCACTCGCGTTGCACGGTTATTGCAAGAAAACTATCCATCATACAAGGATCGTTATGGTGTCATTCGAAAGCTCTGTTTATGCCCTTTCAGGGATAGGTACTTGTTTTACGTTCTGGGTCTTATTTAGGCATGAAAATGATCACGTAAACAGCCCTATTTTGGCTAAAAACACCCCGCTGGGCGGTACACATAAATAAACCGCATAGGCCGCTCGTAAGGTGTTAAGGGTTAAATAATGTCCTCCCCTGCATCACTGTTAAAATACTGCGAAAATGACAGCAAGAGACATCACCAGAACCAAAAAAGAAGGTGAAGACAGACACTCCCAACCGACGAGTCGCGGCGCTCTACCAAGTCACGCCGGACGGAGAACGAAAGGTCTCGCCGACAATCAACGCCCCAGTACACCAGGCAGGACAATCACCTACAATACCCCCATGAAGAGGAGAATATTATTTAGCCAGCCCTTCTGAGCTAACTGTACTCACCTCCTTTGCCCAAGATGTACTTCATTATTTTGATACCTAATATAAATGTCATCCTGACCCCTGTACATTATAAGAAACACATATTGTCTTCACCATTGAAGACCCGCAATGATCCATGTATTCTTGTGTTACCTTTTCACCCAACCTCACCATATAACTCGGGGAGAATAGAGAAGTAGAAGTTAAGAAGAAACACGTATCTTTACTACCGAAGAAATCAATGCCAGATGAAACCATTATATGCCTGTATAAAAACTATGTTATGCAATAAGATGTGAACCTATACCTCAATAGATCTTGGAACACTGTTTTTTCACATTTATATACACATGCCTTTTTTTGACACTCTTCAACTAGTTTTGCTAGTTACACAAACCACACATGCTTCTTTCTACATAAGAATACCCTGTACTTAATTGTCTCCAAGTAAAAATAACGCGGGAGATCTACCGCTCCCGCGACCCGAGAGAGGGCGCTCCGTACATTTAAATACCGTGTGTACACCCAGGCCTACCAACACGACCCGGGAGAGTTAGATACGTACACACTCCTGTAGACAACACCATGCCGAGGGAGATTTACATATTCTTATACCTAAAATTACTACCAACCAAGATCCGTAGTAAAATCCAACCACCACCACCACGAGAAGGGGGGAGAAGGATAAACGCGTCTCGCGCGCATCATAGCCCTCATTTGTCAGGTGCGCACGACACACCTTAAATGCACCCGACACCACCAATCCTCCCCGAGAACCAGAAGTTTAGAATTCATTCACTTCACTCACTATTTGTTTTCCAGAGTTCTATTGAAGTAATATAAACCCCCTATGAATTTATAATTAACCCTTGATGAAGTAGCCTACTCTAGAAACAAAAATTGACCTTATTCATCACACCACCACCGAGTAATGTCCTTATATTGAAGGAGACCTTGACCAACAGAACAAGAAGGATTCAACGACCCCATTTAGGATACCTCCTCATGCCCTTACCATCCTAGAGGTACCGGGGGAGTGCACTCAGTAATCCACAATACCAGTTCAGGATTTCTGAGGAAAGTCAAGGAATTTTAAGGCTTCAAAAGAACTGGCTTGCCACCTTATGAAGTCTTAAGATTACCCTCCATTCAGTTGGACTGACCGGCCTGCCGAAAGCCCAAACGTACTGTCTGTGAGTAAAATCCTATACTAGGGATCTTTGTTAGTGAGTGGCATGCCCAGCTAACCTAGAGACTCTACTTAGGCGGTTCCTAGCTAGTCTAGTGAGAAAGTGTACGGCCCGCCGAAACTTTCTTCTTTGACTACAAGTCCCGGTTAACTGTGTTCTGTCCCAGTAACTCTGTCTTCATCTGGCATGCCAGAAAGACACACAGATACTGAGACAGTGACCTCCAAACCCTATACTAGGGATCTCGTTAGTGAGAGGCATGCCCAGCTAACGTAGAGATCATACTTAGGCGGTTGCTAGCTAGTCTAGTGGGAAAGTGTACGGCCTGCCGAAACTTCCTTCTTAGACTACAAGTCCCCGTTAACTGTGTTCTGTCCCAGTAACTCTGTCTTCATCTGGCATGCCAGAAAGACACACAGATACTGAGACAGTGACCTCCAAGCCCTATACTAGGGATCTCGTTAGTGAGAGGCATGCTCAGCTAACGTAGAGACCCTACTTAGGCAGTTACTAGCTAGTCTAGTGGGAAAGTGTACGGCCTGCCGAAACTTTCTTCTTAGACTACAAGTTATCGATAGCTGTGGCCTGTCCCAGTAACTCTGTCTCCATCTGGCATGCCAGAGAGACACACAGCTACTGAGATAGGAACAACTTTCCTAAAGAGTTAGGAAGAGAGTTACCGGCCTGCCGCTCTCTCTTCTTGATTCTGAGGTTGGGAAGGAGGATACCGGCCTGCCGCTCCTGCTTGTCAATCTCGCTAAGGAAACCAGCACCATCACCAGCACCATCTCTAAAAGAAGTTGAGGAGTCCGGCCTGCCGTCCTCAATATTCTCTAGAGTGGGAAGGTACCAGTGTCCTGATAGAGGAACTCTGTTGACGTCTGGCATGCCGGCGCGAACATAGTCTCTATTGTCAGGCTTCACTTTCCTTAGTAAAAGTAGAGAGACTCCGGCCTGCCGCCCTCTCTGGTTCTACTGAGTTCAAGTGAACACTTGTACGAAAGTGTCCTTGTCGAGGAAATTTGTCGTCGTCTGGCATGCCGACGTGACATTGGCTCCACAGCGAGGTTACATTTTCTCTAGTGAAGAGTTGAGAGACTCTGGCCCGCCGCCCTCTCTATTCTTCATTATTGAAAGTGGACACTGCCACTCTACACAGGTAGTCTCAAGCCTCTGAGACCGCTGTGTTAGAGACAGGGCTTGGCGAGATACCCTCATGGGCACTCTGCAGAGACAAGTCCTTGGTGCACTGAGTCTGTGGCATCCCACACGACTGTGTAACTAAAAGGTTTAAACACCGCCATGGGTCCCCCGAACCTCTCATAAAGATCAGGGCAGACAGTAAGAACACTCACACTGAACTTACTGCGTTCGTCCGATATCGACCACATAAGATTCGATATTTAAGATCCTAGCCCGAGAGTACCTTAACAGGACTTCATTAACAGTTGATATACTGATCAGAACAGTCGAGTAGTTTCTCCTACCTCTGAAATACTCGCGTTAGTTCGGTATGGTGCCCAACAGTAATTCGCCAGACGGTTACTATATGTTACGGAGCCATACTTAAGATCTCAAGCCCAATCAACCCATCTGTAACTACTCCACACAGCCGGCCCACCTAGACGGCCCACGGGGAAGCAGAAGACAAGAACCAACCACCTCCTGAAGTGTTCACAGGAGACATCACCAGAGAAGTTACCACACTGAGAGATCAAGAGAAGAAGATAGAGTGACAAAAAGTAGGAAGTGTCGAGTGAGCAAAAATAAATAGATTCCTCAAGAGTATCTAAAAAGTGAATAAATACGCCTAAGTCCAAATAATCGGAGCAGAACGAAACGAATTAGTTCTACGAATAGCGTAGCAAAAATTAAGAATATCTAACCCCATAAGAGTAAAAATCTAAATTAGTGATACTTAAGCTGAGTTTCGACGTTCAGCGACTCTGACTAATAATCCAAGTTTTTCTCCCGAAATAAACAGTGTTTTTCCAAATGTGCCTTAACTAGTTACAAATCTCTACAAGTGTTAATAATCGGGTTAGAAAGCTACGAGTCGTACTTACCTACAGTACGCATGAATCAGAAGAACAATTAGCCACCAAACAGTGATTCGATTCCAAATGATTTCAGTTTAATCTACTTTTGAGAAGTCAGCGACTTTGCCAAATTCACCAGTGTTTGAAAATACTTCAGAGTCCACCATCGACTCTACGTTTTCTATAAGACACGGCCGCATACCTACTAGGGATATTTGACCTTGAACTTGAACCACCGTGACATTCCTGAAGAAAATGGGCAGTGTTCACCTCCATTCATAAAAATACTTCTCCCTCAATACGCTCCCAGTGTCTTAAAACTTTCTCGATTACTAAGTGAAGTTGGACAGAATACCTGCTCCCTATCTAGCTCCGTGACTGTGCTAGGAGTCAGTGATAAACTTAAGTATTATTCACTGGCAGTGATACGTTTCCCATGTTCTTGGTTCCAGATTATTTCTCATATACAGTGAAGGAGAAATAAAGCTGTATTAGTAAAACATATTTTGCGATATACTTATCCTCTGTTTTCTTTTATTTGATATGTACTTATTTTGAACTGGGAAGTCCCAGTGGAGTAGAACTCACCTGTGTCCATTGTTAATTCTGCATAAAATAAGGGCATAACATCTGTAATGCACTCTTCCATAGGTTCCAGCAGGTCCAAAGTGAGCTAACATAATACTATTATTTTTTTGCAACTTACAGAATTAATCTATCTATCTATTGCCTGACGCCGTGATCCCCGGGGTGGCCACGAACAAACCGCCCCCATGCACCTCTGTCCCCAGTCAGTCGACGCCCCTCCTCCCAACCAGCACCGCCTTCATCCATATACTTCCTCACTCCATCCTTCCACTTCGCTCTTGTAAACCCTCTTAGTCATTCTCTCGCTTTCCATACGTTCCATATGGCCGAACCATCTCAAGTTGTTCCTTTTCAAACTTTCCAGCACATCTACCTTCACACCACACCTCCTTCTTACTTCCTCATTCGTCTGTCTATCCCTCCATGTAACTCCGCACGCACTTCTCAAGTAACTCATTTCCACCGCTCTCACTCTTGGTCCGAGTCTCTTCCCGAACATCCATGCTTCGCTTCCGTAAGTTAGTGTCGGGATTACCACACTGTCATGCAAGGACTTCTTCACTTCCATACTGACCACCCTATTTCTTGTTACTGCTTTCAACGTTCCTACAACCCTCTTCCCCTGTTGTACCCTCTCCCGCACTTCTTCATCCATAGTCCCATCTTTAATCAACACACTGCCCAGATACTTAAAAGAGCTGACAATCTCCATAGCCTGACCGTTTAACTTCACCTCACACTCGGTGACTTCACCCCTTTCGAAGACCATAACTCTGCTCTTTCCCGCATTTACCTTCAAATTCTATTTTTCGCACTCTGTTCCAAACTCATTTACCAGACCCTGCAACTCTCATTTATTATCACTCATCAGAACTGTATCATCCGCAAATTGCAGTATAGGCATCTTCCACTCGTTTCTCTCCCTTTTCAGCGATACGCCAACATCCACATGATAATAATATGGTAAAATAATTTCAGTTAGTTGAGGGTATGGTAAGCTCTAAGACAGGTAGTCCAGCCTAATTGTGAAATATTTAAGCAAATGCCATTTTCAACAGGCAATATCTCTGTAAAAAGTAAAATTTAAAATTTTGCTATGCTTAGAATATTTGGCCTAACCCAATTCTGATGTTTTGCCCGTCTATTTCAGGACACCCTATATATATATATATATATATATATATATATATATATATATATATATATAAATGAGAGGGCCCAAATCCAAAGGTGTCTAAGTGCCCCTTGGAATTATTTTATAGTTATGTGGTTAGATATTTAAAAATTGCACTCATGTCCCTTTGGATTAGCTGAGGGGGTCTCAGCTAATCCAAAGGGACCTAAGTGCCATTTATAACCCTGGACAGGTAACGCCGTTTCATATTTGCAAGCGTGTGGTGCGCTAAACGTGTTTTCTTTAGTTTGCGCAGCCCCCAAGGGCATTTCCCAGGATATCGGCCTGCAGGCAGGCAGTCTACGGGTAGCTACACTGGTGACCGGAGGTACACCGCTCCAGCTCTACCCCAACACGCTCCACAAGAATCTGCCGTTGCAAACTTGCAACCGACTGACCTGGTGAGTTGACTTTACTCATTGTGGATAATTGTACATATTGTGCCTTAGTGAAGAATGTGTTCGAGATATCAATCTAAGACTAATAGGCAACTTAGTCAGATAACGGAAAATCATGCTCACACAAGCTAGCCTGTCTCATGTTACCATACACACGTCGGTGAATTTTGTTCTAAATTGTGTGTTTTCTTGATTTTCAGCTGTGACCATGGCACGACGAGTGTGGACTGCAGAGGAGGCTGCAACGTATTGCATGGTGAGTGATGACGACAACAGCGACATGGAGACTCAGGCTATGTGGGAAGATGAAGTTCAGAGCGATACTTCAGAGGAATTCAAGGTGGAGAGTGGCAACACCGAGGCCGCCCTCTTGCCTGACGCCACCCGCCCAGCGCCATCCACCGCACCTCCTCCTTGCCTTCTACCACTCGCTCCACACGAGCTGCCTCCCTCAGGAGGGTTAGAGTGTCTCTCAGCACCTTCAGGAGGGTTGATTATAAAAAACCAGGCCCACATGCCTCCGAAGAAGCCCCTGACGACCCGGTCCCACCTCTGGACTTACCTGGCACCCCCGGTCCGTCTGGCATCACCTCTGTAAAACCTTTGCCAGGCCCCCATGACCCCCCACATGGTTCCCCACAGGAACCCACACCCTCTCCTAAAGGTGACTGGTCACCAAACGAGGTGAAGAGCCGGAAAAGGAGGAGGGGTCCACTGCAACCTGCTGAGGGGTCACCCATTCTTATGCTAGACACACCCACAGCTCACGCCAGGGACGGCACGATTTGGCACAGAGACCCGAACCCAGCACTACCCATACTCACCAGGATATTCCGGATAGAGGAAGGGGGACCCACATTGGTGACCACAGATGCCAAAACACCTGCCCAGATACTCTCACTCTTCTTGACAGACGCCACCCTTGCAGAGATCTGTGTCCACACCAACACGAAGATGGAGACCCTGAGAGAGATATATAGAACTCAGGAGCTCCACACCATTCGACCCATTGGCATAATGGAGCTAAAGGCTTTGTTGGACATCCTTATAATATCTGGCATCAGGAAGGACAACCACGTCGGGACGTCTGAAATGTGGCACCCTCTTCAAGGGGCGTCCCTGTACCGTGCCACCATGTCTGAGCGCTGTTTCGCCTTCCTGATGAGAGCACTACGCTTCGATGAGTCAGCCACACGAGAGAAGAGGGTGAAAGTTGATCATCTTGCCCCCGTCAGGAAAATCTGGGACGCCATAATCGACGCCTGCAAGCGGTGCTACAAGCCAGGACAGTACATCACTGTGGACGAACAGCTCCTTCCATTCCGTGGCCACTGTGTCTTCAGGATGTACATGCCCAACAAACCTGCAAAGTAAGTTCTAAATCCACATGTTCTTCTGTCTAACCTGTAATTAATCTGTAGACTAACCCTCCTTCTGAAATATTATCAATTATAATGGCTAATATACTAGAATCGTGAGTTTGTCACATACCTGGTGCAGCATACTTACCTGTGTGTGCCTGTGCTAGTTCGAGTTTATCATTTATACACTTACCTGAGGAAGTCAATACAGTTCTACCCTTTCAGTACCTGTGCTTGATAATAATTTACTTCTCTGTTAACACATACTTACCTGTAGTTACAGGTAAGTTATCGTACGATGGTTGCTGTTACTGAATTCATCACCAACATTCAAATTCTCTATTAATTCTTCTTTTGTTGCGAGTACAAGGTCAAGCACATTATTACCACGGGTCGGAGATTGTACAAATTGAAAAAGTGAACTCTCTTGCAAGTTAGCATAGAGGTCGTGTCCAGAGTGTGAAGTAAGAAGGATATAGTAATATATAAAGGATATATAAAGGATATATAAGTAAGAAGGATATCATCGAGCCTTCAACCGCGGCCTGGTTGAGCCCTATAGTCTTAATCGCTAAACCTGATGGCACCAAGCGCATGTGTTTTGGATTATCGTCAGGTCAATACGAGACTACAGGCCGACATCCAGCCACTGCCCAGGTTAGATGAGTTAGTGGAATTGACTACTGGACACAAGTATTATGCTACGCTGGATCTCAAGGACGCGTACCACCAGATTCCCCTTGATGATGAGAGCCGAGATCTGACGACTTGCAGCGATGGAGTAGCGTTATATCGTTTGAAGTGGCTACCTTTTGGGCTCAGTTGTAGCCCGGCCATATTCACATGGCAGATGGGTTCTGTCCTGGCTCCCTTGGCAAAGGAAGGCTGGGTCAGAAACTATCTGGATGATGTGCTGCTATGGGCATCTAGATTTGATGAGCTCCTGACTTGTCTAACTACTCTTTTCAGTCACTTTGTCACGATGGGCCTGAAATTGAATCTCACTAAGTGCCAATTTGCGCACCCTGAGTTAAAATTTCTAGGTCACCTCATTTCTGAACAAGGGTGTAGACCAGATCCGGAGAACGTCGAAGCTGTGATGAACATTAGGTCCACCTCGAACGTTAAGGAAATACGGCGATTTTTGGGTATGGCCGGTTTTTACAGGAAGTGCATTCCTCAATTTGCCAAATTTGCAGCTCCCTTGAGTGAGTTAACCAAGAAGTATGCCCAGTTTGAATGGTCCTCGGAGTGTGAAGAGGCGTTCCAAAAGCTGAAGACCTTGTTAGTTAGTGCACCAGTTCTAGTGAAGGCGGACATGCATCGCAAGTTCCTTCTGCATACAGATGCTTCCGGTACTCATGTGGGCGCAGTGTTGATGCAACCTCAGTCAGACGGCACCTTGCGGCCCGTGGAGTTCTTTAGTAAGAAATTGAAGCCCGCTGAAACTTGCTACTCCACCACTGATCGTGAAGCTTTAGCCGTAGTATTAAAATGTAGACAGTTTCACCACTACTTGTGGGGAGTCCGTTTCAACCTCATGACGGATCATCAGCCATTGGTGTCAGCCTTTACGAAGAAGACTAAGTCGGCGCGCATGAGCCGGTGGAGTCTAGAGATGAGAGCATATAGGTTTGACATCAGTTACAATCCGGGTCCTAAGAATTATGTTGCCGACCAGTTAAGTCGACCCGTGAGAGCAGTGAGGAGGGAACAGGATCAGAAATGGTTAGGTAAGACCAGTGCCAAGATGAGGGAGTTGCAGTGTCAGGAGTCCCGATGGAAGGATCTCATAGTTTTCCTCGAAGGTGGGGCCTTACCTAAGCATCGCTATCCTCGAGCCACGCTCGATCAGTTTGTAGTGGACCAAGGAGTTCTTTATTTTGTAGTGGCTAAGTCGGACGGAAGTCTGCATTACCTTCTAGTTGTGCCGAGTGAGCTGAAGAAAGCTGCTTTGAATCTGGCACATGACCAAGAGTCTGGTCATCTGGGTAGATTTAAGAGTATCATGAAGGCCGAGTCGCTGTTTTACTGGGATAATTTACGTAGTGATGTAAGTACTTATGTTAGGGAGTGTTCAGTTTGTCAGCAGTATAAAGGCACCCATGGACTCCAGCAGTGCTGGCAGGAATAGCCACCCGTTAAGCAATCTTTGGAGAGAGTCAGTGTTGATCTTACGGATATGACAGCAAGAGCCCAGGGGTATCGTTACATTCTGACAGTAACCGATCACTATAGTAGATTTGTAAGGTTCTATAAGTTAAGGTCCAAAGTTTCGGCGGAGGTCTGTGGGAAGTTCCGAGCGTACTTATGCGATTTCGGTTCGCCTCAGACCCTCCTCTCTGATAATGGTGGAGAGTTTACCTCGCAACAGTTCCGAGATTTATGCACTTCATTTAATATTAAGTTGGGATATGTGACTCCTTATCACCCGCGTGGGAACAGTGTGACCGAACGGATGCATCGGACATTAAAGACGGTCTTAGCAACCTTGTGCAAAAGGCACCCCTTAAGGTGGCCCCAGTATGTGGGTGAGTGTCAGCGAGTCTTGAACAGTGCAGTGCATACCACGCTAGGGGAACAACCTCATTTTGCGTTCTTTGGTCGTTACGCTCCCAGACAATTAGGTGCAGCGTTACCATCAAAAGAAAATGAGGAACGCCAAGAAGCTATGTCCGTCGCGAGAGAGGTCCTGGAACAGACCTCACTGACCATGGCCAGGAAGTTTAGAGACGTAGCTAATCGGAACCGCCGGAATGAAAAGGTCAATGTGGATGACATGGTATGGATCAGGAACAAAAATCCATCACCAGGGACTAGCCAAAAGTTGAACGCAAAGTGGGTGGGTCCCTTTAGGGTTACGGAAGTAGTCCGAGACGGGGCTGCGTATAAGCTAGTAAATCCCTATACGGGTGTGTTTATGAAAAGGGCCGCTGAGAAGGTGAAACCGTTCGTGGGTGAGGAGTATTGGCAGGTAGAGCAGGTTGAAATGCCGGTTGAGGAAGACTATCAACCTGAGATTTTAGCACCCAGAGCCCGTCAGCCGGCCCGTCGTTATATAGAATCTTGTTAGAGTGTACAGTAGAGTCCCTGTTGTGGTTGTCTTGTTGTGTACTCCCCTGTGGCCCCCGCATGGTTATTTAATCTTTCTGGTCAAACCCCCGTGCAGTGAAACTTTAAGAGACGTAGGTTCCCGGGTTGTGTAGAACGTCATACAGGTGATTGGGACTAGGGTGGTGGCGTTCCCATCAGGACGTGCTATTGGCTCTGAGTGCCTTTATGGTTGATTGGGGTTATACTCCTTTCGTTCCGAGGCTCAGCCAGCGCACAGAGTGTGAAAGGACTCCCACGATATGGGCGTCCACACTGCTCTCTAGTCTGGTCACCTGGGGTTTTCCAAGCAATACAGGGGTGGAGAGAGGCTGTCTCTATGGGGACAAGATAGTGCCTGGTTGGCACTCTCCTGAAAAGGAGGGACACTTTATAGAGTGGTATAGTGAATTGTTGATGAAGGAAGGCACAGGCAGAGTACAGTACAGTAATGTTTCAGATTCTAAGACGTTGGGTATAGGGACTGCGAGCTCTAGGCTGCCAGATGCCAGGCGGATCAGAATTTCTGCTGTAATAAGTTAAGGCTGGATTAATTGGTAACTGTATAATGTTTATGTTGATGAAAGAGTGAATGAGGTAAAAATTCTTCAAAGAAAAGGTAGAGCTGTGTAATGGGAAGAAATTGTACTTTCTCTTTTGGTGTGTAACAGGAAGAAATTGTACTTCCCCCTTTTGGTATGTAACAGGAAGAAATTGTACTTCCCCCTTTTGGGTGTGTAACAGGAAGAGGTACTTTCCCTTTTGGTATATTTTGTAAGGTTTGACTTAACTGTAAGACTTTTTCCCCTTCATTCACTCTTCCCTATATTTAAGGGAAATGTATCATTTACCAAGGGTTAAGTAACCCTTGTCTATGTAAAGAGGGAATTAGCCTAGATCAGGAGGAGAACTAATATTCTCAAATCTATCTAAATACTTTCAAGCCTAATTTATCTTTTCACCCCTTTTGTTATTCCATGTAAAAATCTTTCCTTTTCGAATTTAGAGTAATGCCCCCTTGTGTAAAAAGACCACCAATTCCTACCCAAGCGACGCCACCCTTTGTGGTCATCACCCCCCTTTTTTGGCGGGATCCTTGGCACTGGCCCTCGGCCCCTCACTGCCGTGACCCCAGGCCTATGAGAGAGTCACCTATCAACCTCCTCTAGCCTCTTGTCATCATTCCCCGCTTATTCTCCGGACTTAGGCTCCCTTTCCCTCCACTTAGAGGTTCGTAAATAAGGTTTATAGCATTGTAAGGCATTAACTATTCAGAATTAGGGTACTAGGTGTGTAATGTAGAGTGTTTTACCGTGATTGACAAATTCGTGAACTCCAGCCTACCATCGGGTTGGTTGACAAGGCACCCCTCACTTGCCAAGTGCCTACAACCATTCAAATATCCCCATTTTCAATGTGTTCTGTAAAAACTTTAGTATGTGCACCTTTGCTAAGTGTTTTTCTGATATTTTAGGCTTTGTTATTCCAAATTAACGTCAAGTTAACTTGTGTGTAATAATTTCAGTCAGAGGGACGCCATTTGATGGCCTTCCAATTCTCGTGTTTTTCCATATTTCCCGACCAAACTTAGGCTAGCCTATTTTGCTAGTTTGTCTTTCACCGTTTTACATAATCCTGAGGTAATGCGAGAACGCCAGTTAAGGGTAGGATTGAGAACGATGATTGTTGATTAAAATGATTGGGCAAATCGGCGGCCATTTTAGGATTTAGGCTATCTTGGATTTCGGTGAGACGACCAGGTTGAGTAAATTACTAATGTAATAGCTGTATAAGTTAGTATTGTATGAGTAGCACTTGTTAGTCATTACTTTGAGTTTGTAGAACCATGCATTTTGATGAATATTATTGTATTTTAAGGTGTAAATCAGGAAAGGACATTCGTTTGAGATCGTGTCCGAGTTTTGTTTACCTTTCGTGTTTCCGACGTTCCAAATCTTGGCCTATTCAGTTAAGTAATTATAACTAACGTCTCCTAGGCCTGTTTGTTGATTCATTTAAATGTTTTTACGGGGTTGTAGTTTAAAGGTTACATATTATCTTGATTTAGAGGTCCTCATTTCCCAACCCCAGTACTGTTAATTTCGGACCCCCATTGGGTCGGGTTTATTTCAGATGATTACTTGTTCTTACCTTTTATTACTTAAAGTTAACTAGTGAAAAGGCCGGTTAGGTATGGATACTTGCTGAATTATGGTAGGTAATATGATTTTACATTTTTAATTAGGCTACCTAACTTTGACCTAATTGGGAGTACAGTAGGCTATTATTAATTATTGCGCTTTAGAGTGTATTATGAGTATTGATTGCTATGATATAATTATGTTTGACATGGTCTAATGTACAGAGATGCATTGCAAGGGATGGAACGCTGTAGTGAGATTCTGGGCAGTTGATTTCAGGGGATAAGTGACTCGAGTTACAGTAGGAATAACGTTAAACTTAGTTTGAGCCTTCTGTAGTACCCTCCGCGTCGGGCAGTGCAACCTGGTCTGTTTGATCATGACAATTACCTTTGAATTATGCCATTATTACATTGATTTGATTAATATGTGTATGAATTAATTTTCCATAGATATGATGTGTAATTATGTATTTCCAATTGTGTGTAGAATACTGCTGAGTAACTTATGTACCTGTACTGAATGAGAGGATCTTTGGATGCCTTAAGAGATTATTTAGGCTCTGTACTGTACTGCAATGTCATAATTTGATCTGTCATTGTATTTTTATGCTTATATTAGCTCATCTATTTTTATAAATTAATAGGAATACAGGTATTTTTATATGTTTATATTAGCCTATATTTTTATATGTATTTGTTTTAATATTACTGTGTACCGTAATTAGGATATTGATTAACCCCATTATTAAGGGTTAGATATATGTCAACAGACTGTTAAGAAATGTTAACTTAACAGGGAACCAGGTTGGGACGGAGTCGATGTGATGCTGACTTGCTGATGGCGGAGAATCGGAGATTCACCCCTCCCATTGGCTGAGTGCAGGATGCTGAACTTGTGTACTGTACGAGGGTTCAAGGACCACAGGAAGACGCGTAATTACCCCCCATACGCCGGGATCGGTAGGCCGAAGAGACCTAAAGGCAAACCTGGCCGGTACCGGTATTACGCGGGATTGGGATTATAATAATGAGAGGAATTGGGCGGGTACAGACAGCAAGATTCGAGTCCTACTCCTAGGTTAAGAGACTGTCCCAGTACGGTAATGGATTGGTCCCAGGTTAATGGTATATAGATAATTAGATACGGTACCAATGTAACGAGTTTGTAAACGGTAAATGTTCCTTATATTAATATCAAGCTTAAGATTACTGCAATATGTTTGTATCTATCATCCTGTACCTATTTGGATCTAAATGTGTTGTCAGGATGGTAAATCGGAGCCATCAGTATTAAATTGGTCTAAGAGTAGTACCAGTATCCTAACCGAGAGTTAAAGTCTTGTCAACCCCTCAGATGCTGGATATTGATTTCGGTCCAAAAGACATAGAAGAGGCCATTTCCAACATGCCATCCTACTCGGCACCAGGCCCGGACTCATGGAATTCGATCCTAATGAAGAAATGTAAGGAAAACCTCTCAAAACCCCTGGCTATAATGTGGAGAAGGAGTCTAGACACTGGTGACATACCAGATAGCTTGAAAAACGCAATAATTGCCCCACTGCATAAAGGAGGGAGTAAAGCACTACCAAAAAACTACCGCCCGGTAGCTCTAACCTCTCACATCATTAAAGTTTTCGAACGAGTCCTGCGAAGAAAAATTTCAACATTCATGGAGACAAATGAACTACACAACACCGGTCAACATGGGTTCAGAGCGGGAAGATCATGTCTCTCACAACTTTTGGAACACTATGACAAAATTCTTAAAGCGCTTGAAGAAAAGAAAAACGTGGATGTCATTTACACCGATTTTGCTAAGGCATTTGATAAATGTGACCATGGTATAATAGCCCACAAACTGAAAGCAAAAGGTATAACTGGGAAAATCGGACGGTGGATATACAATTTCCTCGTAAACCGAAAACAATCAGTAGCAGTAAACCAAGTCACATCTGAACCTTCGGATGTCAAAAGCTCAGTGCCCCAAGGAACAGTGCTAGCACCCCTTCTGTTCCTCATACTAATTTGCGACATAGATACCAACACCAGACACAGTACGGTGTCGTCTTTTGCTGATGACACAAAATTAAGCAAGATAGTAAACACACAAGAAGACACAGGCCGACTGCAGGAAGACATGAATGTAGTGTTCCAGTGGACCAGGGAAAACAACATGCAATTCAATGAGGAAAAATTCCAATTAATACGGTACAGAGATAATAATGGTGTTAAAGAAATTACAAATTACTTAACAGAATCTAACCACATAATAGAACGGAAAGACAGTGTGAAAGACCTTGGGGTATTAATGTCTGAAAATATGGGTTTCAAAGTACATAACCAGGTCAAAGTGGCGGCTGCGAAACGTCTAACGGGTTGGATTCTGCGTACTTTTAAACCACGCGGTGAAGTACCTATGATAACGCTCTTCAAATCTCTAGTGCTACCACGGCTTGAATACTGTAGCGTATTAACATCCCCATACAAAGCAGGTGAAATAAATGACGTAGAGAGTGTACAAAGAAATTTCACTTCGCATATAAGTTCGATAACACATCTACACTATTAGGAGCGTTTAAGAGCACTGAATCTGTTCTCACTGGAACGTAGAAGAGAACGTTACCTAATAATATACACGTGGAAAATCGCAGAGGGTTTAGTACCAAACCTACATACTCCGATAGTCATGAAATTCAGTGATAGGAGAGGCTGGGAATGCGAAATCCCCCGGATGAATAACAGGGGTGCTATGGGCTCTCTGCGAGAGGGCTGGTTATCACACAGAGGCCCACGTCTCTTCAACAAACTCCCACGGCGAGTAAGAGACATGAGGGACATCTCGTTAGACAACTTCAAGAGAGCCCTAGATGTCGAACTGCAAAAAGTGCCAGACGAGCCCATCCTCGCAAGGGAGCGAGCTGTCGCTTCAAACAGTCTACTGCACCAAATCACCACCCATAACGAGGGGCGTCGCGCTCCTTGGTGCCGCTAGAAGAGCGGCGAACACATCTAAAGGTATCTAAAGGTAAGGTAACCAACCTTGAAGGTGAAGTTCTTGATTGGTCTTTGCTAGCCTCCGATTTATCCTTCTGTCCCAATGTACCTGAATAATGAGCATGAGTCACGAGTGCATAAAGAATAAGAAAACCATGGGGACGGCCAGTTCACCTGAAGGTGGGCGATTAAATAATTCGAATGAATTACCGTTCCCAAAAACATCCTTATGCGATATCTAGAAAGTAAAGAATATGCTAGGTCTCAGTGGGTTTTTTGTGGTTCTTTGGTCTTATCATCGTACCGGAGTTGCAGCCTTTCCCCTTTCTCGAAGGATGTTGGATGTGGGTCAACCAAATAAGGTTGTCCTCTCGTTAATTAGAATGCAGTAACGGGTTTGTCGTCATCTCTTCCTTTCTATTCTTTTAGTTTCTGTTTCCACCTTCGCAGCTTAATCCTTCTTTTTCTGTCTCTCCCTCTCTCTCTTGTTCGCAGCAGAAGGGAAAGTGAAGACTGATACACCCCCCCCCCCCCCCCCCCCCCCCCCCCGGTACACCCTGTGTCACATTAAACGGCGACCTCGATTTCGGCCGCTAAATGACCTCCGATTTTGGATTTGACCTCATCGGTACCCCCATTTTGGAGGTCTGCGAACAACTTTCGTTTCATACACCTTTTCGATCGGAGGCCTCCCCAAACGGCAATTTTTTTCATTTTGTTTTCAATTTCGACCTCGAAACGACCTCCGATCGTGGCCTCGCCCCCTCTATGACCTGACCCAGGTTAATTGACACCCACATGCAAAGTTTCAGCTCCCCAGGTCCAAAACTGCAGCCGCCTATTAAGAACACACAGACAAACAGACACACGAACTGATTTAATAATATAGATTACTAGCAGGGGTACCCGGCGTTGCCCGGGTACTACCACCACTACTACTACCATAATCACCATCATCAATCACTACTACCACAATCATCACAATACTACTACTACCATAATCACCGGCCTCGACCTCCCTGTGCCTCATTAAACGGCGACCTCGATTTCGGCCGCTAAATGACCTCCGATTTTGGATCTGACCTCATCCGTACTCCCATTTTGGAGGACTGCGAACAACTTTCGTTCCATACACCTTTTCGATCGGAGGCCTCCTTCTGCCCCAAACGGCCATTAAAAATAAAAAAAAGCGATCGCGCCCATTTTCTCCGTCCCTTTCACCCTGGGGAATTCTATTTTTTCACTAAAACCTGCCTAGGGACCCCCTTACTATGCATACCAAGTATGAACGCTCTAGCTTAAAAATGTGGCCATGCATAAAGAACAGACACACACACACACACACACACACAATCGCAAATATTATATAGATATCAATAATGATGAGGATAAGACGAATTACACACAAATATTTATTCCCTTTATTATTTTAGACGGGTTTTCGATAATTTTTCGAAATTTTCTCCAGTTGAAAACACTTGCATGACATTGTAGTAGGGTCATTTGCTTGGAATCCGTGACCATTTTGTTCCTACCTTTTTTTCTCGATGGATTTGACAACCTGAACCATTTTGAAGGAAAATTAGCTCCTATGCCCCTCTGAAAAATGACGGCTAACTCTGCTAGAGCCCAATATTCAAAATGGCCACCAATGCCATCTTGAAAAACATGTAATGTAATATCTCTGGCATCAGATGAGCTACAAGGACGAATGAGGTGTCCTTTTTCACTAATTCTGGCATTACAAATCCACTGGAATGGTTATTGTATTGTATTGTATTGTATATTGTATTGTTATTGTATCGTATTATACTAATTGTACATACTAATCTGCCACTTCACTGTCACTACATGATTCACTGTATGAGCCACTATCAGAATCACTGTCCTCACTTTCGCTGCTATCATCACTGTTGTTCTCTGCCTGAGGTGTATATCTAATATTACTTTTTTTACTGTTTCAGATGGATCGCATGCCCATCTGATGAAAATCGCCGACTTGTGAAGTGACCGAAATAATGGATAATAGAAGAGAGAGTAAAGAGTTACCAGACAAGACATTAAATGAATACGAGTGCATTTTACTCTGTGGTAAGCGATGTACCGCAGATGATCGTTTCGAAATCATTACACCTGAGAAGTGGGAATCCATCCGGGAAAAGTCTTTACAATGGAAAGAACTTGATGAGTTTCAACATATACATGAAAATGTGGATTGGGAGAAGGGACCAAAGGGTCACCACATGCATAGCACTTGTTACGCATCATTATCCAGCAAGCGCAAGCTCTCTCAAGCCGAAAAACGCAAACACAAATCCGAGGAACGTCTTGAAAGAGATGAAGCATCAGATCAACAAGACCCTTCCCCAGAGGCCAGTGCACCTAAAAGGCTCCGCTCCAGTATGGGTGTCCTTCACGATAAGACTCTATGTGTGTGGTGCATGAAAGGGGCATACAAGAGTAGTGATCATGACAAGCAGATTTTACTCCTATCAACAGTAGATGCTTGGACTAAATTCAAGTTACATACTGTCCGTCTGGAAGATGAGGTCATGAGATTGAGACTGCTTGCGACTATTCTATGAGACTCTGGTCCACCACGTCATAGACAAACGTTTGGAAGATTCCCCTCTATCTGAAGAAGTAAAGGCATCCCTTGCCAAGCTTCGACATCCGATTGATGTACAGGAACTTGCAGATGAACATGCAGAGCTAGAGAGAAATGCTGAGCTGAAGGACCTCGTTGATGCTTCTCTTCAAGGACTTTGAGGGTGCCCCACAATCAGAATACTGGATGTCATTCATGGAAATGGTTGAGGTTCTAACTCAAAATATCCATGCAATCAGAACAAGCAACTGGACTGAGTTCAAGTCCTCACTCAAGCTCATGCTTCCTTTGATGCAAATCTATGATAATGACAAGTATGGTCGGCATCTCCCCGATTTCACCGCAGTGCTTGATACCCTTCCTGTCGATCAGGCTGCATTCATGGAGAGTGGTATGTTTGCACAGTCAATGACAGGAAAACCATATTCGTGTGTCGCCCTCGACATATGGATAGAGTCAACAATGAATAAGGGCTCTAAGCTGAAGTCTGGTTGGTTTGGCCATTCTGAACAATGAAAAGCAGCTCCTTTCAAACACTCGGAATGTGAATAACATCAATCGGGTGAGAACAAAGATCCATCGCCATGCTAATCGCAAGAAACAAGGAAAAGGGAAGCATGCTGATTGCTCGTCGAGTAAAATGAAGAAGGATGAACAAGCTGTACAGGATATAAGCGCATGCCTCACTGAATTCAAGTGTGATCCATTTGACCATACAAACCAGACACTTCGATCCCTACAGTCAGGAATCCCAGCCTCAGACGCTCTCACTGCCCACTTGAAATCGGCAAAGGAGCATGGCACAAGCAAACTGAAGCAGTTCTTGAATGAGAGAGTGTATTCCAAGACCAAGTCTCTCAATGACAGAGTTCCCCGTAGCAAGCGTTTGAACTTTTCAACTCAGGAATTGAAGAAAGCAGATGGTGAGAACCTGAAGGGAAAGACTGAGGAAATGGAGCGTAATGCCTTGGCCTCTGTTCTCGGACTGGTTGAAACGAGTGGTGCCCTCAAACTTCAAGAAGTCCTGCAGCATCGTTTTACAGCCGAGTGCCTTTCCATCTTCAACGTCAATGGAACCATCCGTAAGGCACAGAAAAGCAAGCTTCAACAAAAACTAACTATGACTGTCATTCCAGAGCCTGATGTATACACGTCTATTATTGATATGGGCCTCATCTGGCGCCTAACAACTCCTACCATTGAAGACAGAGAGAAGGGAGACGGTACCAAGTATACCTGGGGAGATTATGCAGAGAAGTTGGTGCACTTCGTTCTAACGAGACAAGCATGCTGAGCGCATCATTTGCGTCAATGATTCATATGATCAGAATTACACGATCAAGGACAGTGAGAGAATACTACGCCAAAAAAAAACTGCCAATCAGCAATGTCTTCATGAAGACAGAAGATAAATTTCCTTCTAGTAAAGTTTTCCATGCTCTCCTGGGTAAACCTGGGAACAAAATCCGCCTTCAGGCATTTCTTCAAACGGAATTCCAGAGAACAGCAGCAACAACTAGCACCGAGATCATCTACTGTGTAGTTGGCAGCACTGCAAAGAATTTCACCACAGGCAAGCTTGTGCCAGAGCTCACATGCTCCCATGCAGAGGCAGATACTCACCATATATAGTATGCTCCGGTCAGACAGCTACACAGCAGCTGTCGTTCTTGACACAGAGGACACAGACAACTACGTGCAAGCAGCATATGTTGCTCAGAAGACAACAGGAATCCTGTGTGTGAAATGCAAACGTCAGCTTATCGATGCCCGATGTTTGTGCAGTGAGGCAATGGCTGCATCCATCATACCACTTCATGTCCTCACTGGGTGTGACCACAACTCTGGCTTCTATGGAGCAAGCAAGAAGCTCATCGCAGATCGTCTGGAGAAGTCTAAAGAGGCACACGACCTGCTAGCAGCATGTGGTACACAGCTCCTAGTCACAAAACAGGTCATCAGTGAGCGGTTTGTCATTCGATATGTCTATGGTGATACCAAAAGCAAGATCCTGGGAGATGCGAGGGCAGCGAAGTGGAGAGCTCAGAAGAAAAAAAGCACTATCCGACTTGTGCCTGACTTGGACAGTCTCCGTCCACACTTGGAGCGTGCAAACTATCTTGCATATTTGCAAAAGCATTACCAGCTCCAAAGTCACCCCTCACCGATCGGCCATGGATGGCATCTTGTAAATGGCCTATGTCTGCCTGTCCGTTCAACCCAGCCCCCACTTCCCCCATCCATACCACTACCTACAAATCCGCAGGCAGAGAACAACAGTGATGATAGTAGCGAAAGTGAGGACAGTGATTCTGATAGTGGCTCATACAGTGAATCATGTAGTGACAGTGAAGTGGCAGATTAGTATGTACAATTAGTATAATACAATACCATAACAATACAATACAATACAATAACCATTCCAGTGGATTTGTAATGCCAGAATTAGTGAAAAAGGACACCCCATTCGTCCTTGTAGCTCATCTGATGCCAGAGATATTACATTTCATGTTTTTCAAGATGTCGTTGTCGGCCATTTTGAATATTGGGCTCTAGCAGAGTTAGCCGTCATTTTTCAGAGGGGCATAGCAGCTAATTTTCCTTTAAAATGGTTCAGGTTGTCAAATCCATCGAGAGAAAAAGTTCCAAGCAAATGACTCTACTATTGATAAATATGTCCAGAACACAATGGTGTTTTCAAAATTGTTGGAATCCTCATATTTTCTGATAAATTAACCATATAATATAGCGTACTCTGATTGTGCGTGATGTGACCATTATAGATGATATCACACACAACCTAGATAAGCTATATTACAAGTGCGATATTGCAATATATCAGAAAATATGACAAATATAAAACACCATCGTTTTCTGGACGGATTATTTTACTTCATGCAAGTGTATTCCACTGTAAACAAAATAGTCGAAATCCCCCCTATGAAAGTAACTGAATAAACTATTTGAGATATCACCCCTTTTTATAAGATGAGGAGTCGTTTAGGGCTGCATCAACTACACCGTTTGTATGGGTCTTTACTAGCTAGGGTAAGGTACCAGAGCGAATAGTCGAATAAGGTTATATACAGTTTATTATTATTGTAGGTAATGGGGACCCAAATGGCCAGAAAAGAAATCATAAATATGAATGGGTTAATCAGTGCGAGCATCAATAATTATGCAACAGAATATGGCAATCCAGGAATGCACAGATATAGTCTTTAAAAAGTACCTGGCTCAAATAATAGAAATAATCATAGACAAATTATATACACGACGTACAGAGAATATACAAGGATGATATTATGAATAATCAAAATGAGGCTCGATTGTGTGTGGTTGCAATGTCAGGGGGGGGGGGGGGGGAGGAATTGCTAGCTGGGCTCTAATATGATGTAAGGTAGGGCAGAGCTGGTCATCTGTGAGGAGACAGTGGTTAGGTGACTGAGTGGTCGAACTAAAATGTAACAATCTACTGATACATGACTATTTACGTTACAGATAGTGTTGAGGGTTTGAATGGCAATTACTGAATTTACTTTTACTCTTGAGGAGCTTTGATAGATAGACTACGGAAATATCTAGCAGTGAGACTGACAGAGATATTTAGAGATCGTAGATACTCTTTTGGTCCAACAGCAAGGATTATCTGCAGAGACGCTGACAGAGTCACAAGGGGCTCGTAGACTCTCCCTAACTTCCTACCACACTTAGCTTTGGACTATAGAGCACCTAGAGAAGTTATTGAACACTCGAACTCAGGAGGGAAGGTGAAATACTTTCCCTAACCTGGTTCGAGTACCTATGCATTTTTTTTTTCTTTTTTTTTTTTCTATGTGATTGAGGGAGGCAAAAGGCAGAGCTGCCTATAGCGAGTGCCTCCCCCATAGTTGAAAGAGTGACAGGGCCAAAATCAAGGGACGTTCGAGCCAAAATGCCTGGACACACGGAGTTTGAAGCAATTTAAGTCATAGGAAGAGGGAAAGACTGATTCTGGGAGAGAGTTCCAGAGCTCAGCTGTTGAGTAGAAGAAAGTTTGAGAGTAAAATTTCACTCTTGGGTTGGAGAGTTGCACAGAGTAGGGGTGGGATTGAGTTGCAAGACGGGTACCACGTGCCCTACGTAAAGGAGGTGGTATACACTGGGAAAGCTCTGAGGAACACTGATTATTATAGTAGCGATAGAATAGCGAGAAAGATGCAACATTGCGGCGGAGAGAGAGAGATTACAGAGAGTTAGTGAGTGGACGGGAGTTAATGATACGAAAGGCCTTCCTTTCAACTTTGTCTAGGAGAGTGGTGTGAGAGGAACCTCCCCACATATGTGAACAATACTCAATACAAGGATGCACTATGCCCCTGTACAGAGCAAGAAGCTGTGCAGGGGAAAAGAACCCCCTAAGGTGGTTGAGCACACCCAGCTTCTGGGAGGCTGCCTTAGCAAGACTGGTAATATGGTCCTTCCAACTGAGAGCAGAAGAAAAAAGAGACACCAAGAATATTGAGAGAAGATGAAGGATTGATTTTTGTATTGTTGAAGAATAAGGGATAGTCCGCTGGGAGTTCCTGACGGGTAGATAGATGGAGAAATTGGGTTTTGGAAGCATTAAAGATAACAAGGTTTTCTCTGACCCAATTGGAGATAGTATTTAGATCAGAATTTAAGAGTTCTATGGCTTCATTACGTTTGTCATTAGGGGATTGCTGGCTGAGGCATTCTGAAAAACTAATGGAGTAGTGTAAGGTTGAGTCGTCTGCGTATGAATGGATGGGAATTGAGGTACAGTTGAGGAGATCATTTATAAAAGTTAGAAAGAGAATAGGAGATAGGACAGAGCCCTGAGGAACACCAGAGTTTATAAGGTGAGGAAGTGAACAATGGCAGTCCAAAACCGCGGCTATGGAACAGCAGGAAAGGAAATTAGAGACAAAGTCACAGATGGAGGGACAGAAACCGAAGGAGGGTAGTTTAGAAATTAAAGATTTGTGCCAGACTCTATCGAAGGCTTTCGATATGTCTAGTGCAATAGAAAAAGTCTCACCGAATTCCCGAAAGGAGGATGACCAAGAGTTAGTAAGATATGAAAGAAGATCACCAGTAGAGCGACCTTTAAGGAAGCCATACTGGCGATCTGAGAGCAGATTATGAGAAGAGAAATGCTTAAGAAATTTGGAAGCAAGAATAGTTTCAAAAACTTTAGAAAGACAAGAGATGAGAGCAATTGGACGATAGTTGGAGGGTTGAGAGCGGTCACCCTTCTTTGGGACAGGTTGAATGTGAGCAAATCTCCAGCATGAAGGGAAGACGGTAGAGGATAGACAGAGACGAAAGAGTTTGCCTAGGCAGGGAGTCAGCACGGAAGAACAGTTTTTGAGAACAACAGGAGGAACACCGTCCGGACTGTACGCCTTATTAGTATTAAGCCCAGAGAGGGTAGAAAGTACATCTTTAGAAGAGATTAGGATATTAGGCATAAGTAAGAGAGAGGAGGGTGGAGAGGGAGGAATAGCACCGGAATCATCCAAGGTTGAGTTTCTAGCAAAAGTTTGAGCGAAGAGTTTAGCTTTGTCAGAGGAAGAAGTGATGGTTGTGCCATCAGAGTGGAAAAGGGGAGGGAAAGACGAGGAAGAGAAATTGTTGGAGAGGTTTTTGGCTAGATGCCAGAAAGCTTGGGAAGAGCTAGAGTTGGATAGTTCAGTGCATTTATTATTGATGAAAGAGTGTTTGGCAAGTCGAAGAACAGATTTGGCTTGATTCTGGGCAGAAACATAGGAAGAATGAGAGTCTTGAGTTTTAAGGCATCGGTACCATTTGAATGCTTCCACCTTATTGCGGACAGCAGTAGAACAGGCGTGAGTAAACCAAGATTTTTTAGCATTAGTCTGAGAGAAAGAGAATGGAATGTATGCTTCCATGCCCGATAGGATTACCTCGGTAATGCGTT
Organism: Paralithodes platypus; assembly: GCA_032716605.1. Lineage (NCBI taxonomy): Eukaryota > Metazoa > Arthropoda > Malacostraca > Decapoda > Lithodidae > Paralithodes > Paralithodes platypus. Next base: position 31,675,322 of record CM064507.1, on the reverse strand, counting down.
CAGCACTCTCCGAGGGTCCCCGGCCACGGCCACTTACTAGGCCTTCTACTGCCTTGTCTGGCTACATGGAAAAAGGGCACCTTCGGCCCTCCCTCCTGGAGACATAGGCCATTGTTGCTCCGGCGACGGGGGCAGGGGCGATAGTAGAAGTAGGGCCCTTAGGATACGTTTCCGTATCGTATCCCAGCTCCATTACCCAAGTGTGCGCCGTGGTGTAGATGGCGTCTAGTTGGCTGGTTTGACCTGGTTGACAGCCAACCCCAGGTCAGTTTGGGGGGATGACGTCACTCCTGGTGGTGGGGGGCCGTAGTACCGCTTTCCAGGTAAAATGGTCCTGTTTTGGTGGGGGTGCACTACTCTCTTTACTGGGGGGACTCGTTCGGTGTGGGAGAGAACTTTGCCAGTGTAAGCTCTGTTATTGTGGGTCCCCAACGGATGGCGCTGAGTTTCCTTATGGAACACCTTCTGTGGTGTTCGCCTTGGGGCACTCTGGTGTCCTTCGGCAGGTGCAGGAATTGTGTTGCTGTGGATGGCACGTTGCATTTGTGGAATAACACCATTATTGTGTGTAATTCGTCTTCTACTCATCATTATTGATTTACTGTATATTTGTAATACAACTTTGAAATTACCAGTAGCTTCTACTATCTATTCTGAATTTAATGACGTGCTATGAAAGGCAATGTATGTAATAATTTTGAAGATATTGTTTGTTAAGATAAAATATCTATTATACGGCTCACGCAGACTACCGCCCGACTATACAAATATATCGAGAGGCAGCGTTGCCAATGTTTGAAAGGTGGGTAACCAAATTTTGCATCACCCTGTATCCCTGTATATATTTTGTTCACTGTGTTCATGCACCGATTATTTCAAAAATCACCTTCGAATAAAATTTAACAGGAAACAAAGGAGGACGTCTCAAGTGATGAGATAATTTTAAATCTTGGTGACTCCTTGTGGATGACTCTTTTTTCCAATTATATGCCTATAGAAGGGCCAATCTATGAGGATGTTGAAGATGTAGGTATAGATAGTTCAATTCCTAATCCATCAGAAGGGCATTACAAAGATTTGAATACAAGGACGTTGAGAAGCGGTACTAGTACGTTATTGACACTGCTATGACATTTAATTTTACTACCCGCAAATAACACTCAGTTCCCACACGTGGAATTACGGTAATGTTCCAAGACCTTACACATAAAATCTCAGATTAGGAGTAGAGTTGGTTGTTGGAAGGAACATAATAATATCTTAACCAGAGCCACGTCGCAGAGTCTATCAACGGCCCAAGGTATTCAGCCCCTGCTATTTATCGCCCTAATCCCTTTTTTTTTCTTTCTATGTTGATGAGGGACACAAAAGGCAGAACTGCCTGTAATGGGTGCCTCCCCCAGTTGAAGGAGTGACAGGGCCAAAATCAAGGAATGTTCAAGCCAAAATGTCTGGACACACAGAGTTTGAAGCAATTTAGGTCATAGGATGAGGGGAAGATGGATTCAGGGAGAGAGTTCCAGAGATCAGCTGTTGAATGGAAGAAGGTTTGAGAATATCGTTTCACTCTTGAAAATGGAGAGTTGCACAGAGTAGAGATGGGGTTGTGTTGCAAGACGTTTGCTACGTACTCTACGTAAAGGAGGTGGTATACACTGAGAGAGTTCTGAGGAACATTGATTATTGTAATAGCAGTAGAATAGCGAGAAAGATGCAACACTGCGGCGAAGAGAGAGTGATTGCAAAGAGTCAGTGAGTGGACGTGAGTTAATGAGACGAAAGGCTTTCTTTTCTACTCTGTCAAGAAATGCTTTGTGAGAGGATCCCCACACATGCGAACAATACTCAATACATGGACGCAATGTGCCCCTGTACAGAGCAAGAAGCTGTGCAGGGGTAAATAATCCCCGGAGGCGGTTGAGCACACCCAGATTCCGGGAAGCTGTTTTAGCAAGGGTGGTAATATGGTTTTTCCAAGTGAGATCAGGAGAAAGAGATTCCTAGAATACTGAGAAAAGATGAAGGATTGATTTGAGTATTGCTGAAATATAAGGGATAGTCCTGTGGGAGTTATGACGAGTGAATGAATGATGGTTCATTTTGCTTGGTGTGATGAAGTTGTTGTAATGCTTTTCCTCCTTATTTCATTCTTTGCATGTGGGCTATGGTTCTTCTTGTCAAATTTGAGAGTCGAATTACATTGTCGACTGACTGATGAAGTACTTCGTAATTAAATTATCAGTATACTAGCATGCATTCTGTAGTAGTCGTTCTCTAGGCTCCTTGGCCGAACTGCCTTCTACTTTATTATATTGTGGCTATTATCTGATTTTTTTTGGGTATAATTTGGGAAAATGTCTAGGAATCGAATGTCAGTAATTTGTCACTTCTCTCTCTAAATTGACACAAATAATTGTCTACACATCGCTGGCATAAATTATATAATAGGTCAGCAAATCCAGAAACTATTCATCACTGAAATGCAGTTCGGTCGGTAATGCATTTATACCCTTCTAGGTTTTTATTATTAACTCTGAACAATGATGCCAATATAATTTTCAGATAATATTATATAAGACGCAGCTTGTAGAACTCGATCAAATTGTAAACAAAATAGATGCAATGCTAAATCATTCATAGTGTCTACTAATATCGAGTACAATACGCTTTAGAAAGGAATGGAAGACTTAGGAACTAATAGTTGCTATTCTGTTTTTGTCCGATACAAAAATAAGGAAGTTAACAAAATATCCAAATAAATAGTTCAAATCTAAAGTAAAATATTATCACCAGCTTATATATTGAAGCAAAGACGAGTATTACTAACTATATGTATCATATTGTGCAACCACGACAAATACAAATAGAAGACGAGGTGATAGAGGAAGTTGAAAAATGGATAAACCTGGGCCAGGTTATAAAGGCAAACCCAGATTACTCTAGAGGAATAAATCTAAGGATAAGTATGGGATGGAGAACATATTTTGGTAAGCAGACCTATACTATGAACAGCAAGCTACCCCTTTCATTACAGTGTATACAACCAATGGTGTATACTGTTATCTATAATGAAAGGGGTAGCTTGCATTTCATAATAGAACTCTGCTTACCAAATGTTCTCTATCCCATACCTATCCTAGAGTAATCTGGGTTTACCTATATAACCTGGCCTAGCTATATGCATTTGTGGATCAGAAACCTGGATTATAACAAAGTTTCTAGAACGTATACTCAGGAGAGCTCAAAGAGGAATGGAAAGGATAATGTTAGGGAATAAATTGGAGAGATAAGAAGATAGCTTCTTGGATAAGAAGACAAACAACAGTAGAATATATTATCATTACTATACAAAAGTAGTTATCGTTGGCAGGTCATATAATTATTTAAAAGAGATGATAACATATGGACAGCTAGAGCAACACAATGAAAACCTAGAGATGGAAGCATAGCAAGTTGTAGACGGAGAACCAGGTGGAGGGATGAAATCCGATAGATTGCTGAGGTGGGTTGGATCAGGCTAGCATCGGACCGGTTAGAGTGGAAACATTTGTCTTGCAGAGTACTTACTCAGGCTCCTGCTGATGATGACCCATGAAAACAGAGCACAAATTATTGCACATTATCTAACACTAAACAACAACATTATGTTAAATTCAATCATATAAAATCTTGATTGCACATCTCATCTTGTTTGTCTGTCTGACCTTTCTAAACAAACAGAAATCCTAGTCTGTCTCTCTTGTCTTTTATCTTATCTACTGTAGTCTATCCATTTTGTCTGCCGCTGTTATTTTGTCTGTCTTATCTAAGCTACCTTGCCTGTCTAGCTTCTCTGTCTGTCTGTATTATATGTCAATGTTTTTGGTCTGTATTTTGTCTTGTCTTGTTTATCTTGTCTGTCTATTCGTTTTCGATCCCATAAACATCAGCCTTCCGCCATGGGTACAAAAACACTCGCGTAAGTCTGACTTTAGTAAGCTCACGCCAAACGAGGAACAGATGTAGCCAAAGACCAACCTTGTGGTACTGGCGAGGAGAGAGAGAGAGAGAGAGAGAGAGAGAGAGAGAGAGAGAGAGAGAGAGAGAGAGACAGAGAGAGAGAGAGAGAGAGAGAGAGAGAGAGAGAGAGAGAGAGAGAGAGAGAGAAAGAGAGAGAGGTAAATCAAAAGAGCATATGGAAATCTCAGAATAAACGAAAACTCCAATATAAATACCGGTGGGGGAATAAATCTGTGATCTGAGTCGTAAGGCTGGTGGTCGCTACGCCCAAATGACTCCATCCAAGAAAACCTTCCCCACAGATGGATTCCTTATGCAAATTTAATCTGTCGCTGCCTCACCGACATTGTTCCTCGGGGCGGGGGGAACCATTTTTATTTATTTTTTCCCCTCTCACTGGAATGGGCCACTTCGTATATATGGCACCACTGTTTCTTACCTAATTGACTTTCTACACATACATATACTACCGCTCCGAAGTACCTTACTTTTTATATCCTACATATACATATACATATGAAATAGGATATTGTAATTTAGACTGTAGTTTAATCAATATAACGAGTCTAAACATTGTGACCCCAACCTTCATGAAACTCATTATTTGCTAGATAAAAACAACCAACCTCGAGCATCTACTAATTGATTCTTCCCAAATGGTGGATATGATCAGCTGGATTGCCTTTATGCGTTATGAAATGTTGGGAGTCGGGTTTCTAGACCCATCATACTGAAAAGGCTATTTTAGCTTAAGGTTGAGATACATGAGCTTCCGTCTTGTCGTATTTATGACCTGTCTTATTTTAATGGTATGTATTACGAGAGAGGGGCAAATGGGAAGTTGCGTATGTGTGTGTGTGTGTGTGTGTGTGTGTGTGTGTGTGTGTGTGTGTGTGTGGGGAGAGGGGAGGAAGATTGCAAACAATAATTATATATTTAATTAAATGCTGGTATTGATTGTGTGTATTGACCCCTAGTAAACCTAACCCCACTGTAATTTTAACACCATCCATTCATTCCTTAAATACATGCTCAGATTAATATGCAGGATTCGAAACTGCATAATAAATCGTAGGCTTGTGCATCATTTTGTAACTGTCTTGATAGCGTATTGCATAAATGCGCAGAATTTCGGTGTGAGTATCCTAGGTTCGAGTCCTTGGAGTGCCACTTGTATTTGTTGATTTCATTAATTGAGTTTAGAAGTATAGTTGGTTGGTGAAAAAATATGAATAGGTAAGCATTTTAAATTCGCACTATCATACCACACTGTTCAAATGCAGGATAATTTGTGAATCATTTATTGCACCGCATTAAGTCAAGTAACTCGATATTGATCCCTGCTGTTCATTTATACTCCGGTAACGTTCTGCTTGTTTTGCTTCTTACTGATTTTCTGTGTGCCCCATCTACACAGAGAGTAATCCAGCTAGCTCTCACCAACACTTCCTATTCTTAACACTACACCACACAAGCACACTATACTTCTTTCAAAAACTTAAAACAAAGGCATCCGAAACCCAACCCCAGGAGAAGGGACCGTAAATACCATAATACTCCATCGACTCTTGGCAGACGATACCTCAAAATTTCCTGGACCACGGCCTGGCACTCATTCTGTTAACTTCTGCAGTATTTGCGGCCTGTTATCTATATTTCCCTCTGTTGAACACCACCTTTTCTCCAACAAACCTTCTTTTCCGTACCGAGATTCAGGTGTCTGAAGCAGGGGCTCCAGCAACATGCCTGTGAGGCCTCCCTAGGTTGCCCTGCTCGATTGATGTCTACCGATATTACAATAATCAGTTATTTCATAGGTTTCTTATTATATGCCTCCTTCCTTAAGGACAGTAGTTGGCACCTGTCTTTCAACACATTCCCTCCCCTATTCTGTTTAACTCTCTAACCCAAGAGTGAAAAGATTTTCCTAGAGTCTCTTACACTCAACAAGTATACTCCGAAACTTGAGTGCTGGTTAGGTAAAAGAGGTACAAATATTATTATTGCTTAAGCATCGGCATGCAAATTCATTAACCCTTTCACTCATCAGAAGATGCACTTGCGTCTTCAAATACCACCCTCCAAATGCACCAAAGTGCGTTGTGCACTTTCTGCAATAGAATATTTGGCATAAATTACCGAATGTCACGAATCACGTCTTCCGTCAGCTGTGAGAAGCTGGAGAAACAAGGTATTACGTGATATAACATGCAGCACTGTAACCCCCAAAACAGTGTGACAGCAAAGGTCTAAGGAAAGTTTCCAGTATTGATTAATCGTCAACGCGGGGAAGGTCGGTCACCCCGGACCTTTAAATTTCTGGACTCACTGATATTATGTGCCATTTGTGTATATATATGATAAAAATGAATATATATGGCATTGGAAATTACATATAAAGGAATAATTATCCCAGACACGATCCACGGTTAGCTATCGTATTTCTATTCCTGTTCTAACTGGCACTGGTATATACGGATACGAACACATTCGTATACAATTATGTTTTAGTATAGATACTTGGATCTTGTTTTCAAAGCTTCCTTATTCATTGCCGTAAATCTGGAACTATATTTCATATCTGCATCGTTTACTAGATACGCCCCAAAAAGCGCATACAGTGAAGCAAAATTATTTGTGATTTCTCTTAGCATGACAAGGATGAAAATATTCATATAAAATCAATTATTTTTAGGATACAAATGTTCATGATGCAGATGGAAAGAGGATAAAACTACTGTTTAGTGCACTCCTTAAAAACCTGTGTTGTCACTAAAGTTTCCTTGAAATTGTCCGTTCAATTACTCATGGACAGATTTTTTTTTTTTTTGGCATAAATTTTCACAATGATAATTCGAGGTTTTGATATTTTTCTACCTGAAAATTATATAATGTCTTTTTCTCGTTATGAGTATGTATAACCAAATGTATGGAAAGTAATTCCTACGGTTAAAACCGACCGAGAGTTAATATCTTCGGCCTAACAGCCATACTATAATAAGCGGAAAACGAAAATTTTAGACTATTTATATAAAAACTGACAATGATGACAGAATATTTTTTAATGATCCATCGAAAAGAACGGAAAAATATACTTGTGATTTCTTATTACGAACACATATAGATATTTAATAAGTTTCCGAAGTATCTTGAGTTTGAGAGCGGAAAATCATAATTTTATTTGGGAAACATTCCTAATATACATTATTCACAATAATCATTAAAGGTTTCATGTTTTGTTTTCAGTAACATAGTAGTATTACTTTCCCTCTATCTACTGATGCATAGTAAATTACGGTTAAGGCAATAATTGTGGGTGAAAAATGCGTGATAGTAAAAAATGTTGGTGGCGAGATATGGGAATCGGCTGGGATAGACAATTTTATAAATGAGAAAGATTATTTTCCAGATCAAAACTTCCATAAGTTTTGCCCGGATACTGAGATAGTTAACTTAAAACAATCCTCATAGGTATCTCGGAATTACAAACACATTCCTGATTCAGTATTGGTGATATTGTTTTTAATCCATCGAAGCACATTAAACTAAATTATGTTGCACAATTTCCACAGCTATCAATTTAGTCTTTTCTGTCTATATATCTGTTGCTGGACACCTTACTACCCTTCATGAGGGTGGCTATACCGGTACATAAAAGGGACCCCAAACGGACCTGTCCCCAGTGAGGAGAACATCCAGTGCCATTTGTTTCAAGGACTTACAAGAGCAATCACAAAACTTAGGGTACGTCCGACTCTGAGGCTATCTATGTATCTTTTTGCAATATTTTTGCAATAGTGGTGAATGGCTAATCCATCATATAACCTGCTTCACCCTTAGGTGAGCAATACGGATTTGTAAATGGCCATGGATCTGGGATACGTAGAATATCCTTTTTGGGATGCAATGTATCTTAAATTAACTGGGGGACTAGAACTAGGACAGAGTAACCGGTCACGGTATAGAATGTTTATATTTATAGTTAATAACTGAAAGTGAAACAACATATACTGAGTATTTAATAGATAAGAATACTTAAGTGATAAATATCTCTATATATATATATATATATACCCGGTATATATATATATATATATATATATATATATATATATACGGTATATATATATATATATATATATATACCGGTATATATACATATATATATATATATATATACCGGTATATATATATATATATATTTATTTATGTATATATATGTATATGTATGGATGTATATGTGTACATATACTATATATATATATGTATATATATGTATATGTATGTATATATATGTATACATATACTATATATATATACAGTATATATATATATATATATGTTAGTAAAGCCAGGTAATAAATTTTCTTTAATACATACGAGGTTGAAAGAAATGGCAATTTCTGCGTTGGAAATTTTATTATTCAAAGTTTCCAGGTCTCTGATGAGTTTTCGCTGGGTGGCAGGAAGTAGATGAAGGAGATGAGCAAAATTCATGGTGGTACAGGGTTACATAAATGTACATGATGATACAGGATATATGACGCGTTTCACTGGACAACCAGCATTATCAAGTAAGGAAGGAATGATATAAAAGGTAAACAGGAAGGGTATATATAGAGGGTGGAGGATCAGAGGAGGCGGAAAACAGGGGGCAAAAGTCTGCTATTGGTGGAAGCGTAAACTATGAGAGAGAAAGGGGTTAACCGCTTCACGCATGCGCACTGGATGCGGGATGGTTGGTCAGTAGGTGGGGTCGAAGCTGATTGGCTGCGTGTCGAGGGGCGTGGCCTAAGTTGTGTGGCGCCTGCAGAAGACGAAGCTGAAGGAGGTAGCGCGGGGGGCTGCGTCAAGGGCACCGGGGGGCGAGGAGGGGTGTTAGGTCCTGTAGGGTAGTGCCTTTTGGCAGAAGGAAGGATCTGAAGGTCCAGAGTTTGGTTGTTGATGTTGGGATGTAAGGCTTGGATATATAAAGCTTCGAGTATAGGTAATCTCCTTGGGTCACTTTCTTTATCGAGTATGGTGGTGTGTTTCTCTAACTCGTTGCGTGTGAGGTGAGGTGGTTAGGGGTGAGATAGTGGTCTTTGATGGCTCCAGCCTGAAGGTGAAGAGTTAACCGACGTGAAAGACGAGTCTGCGTCATACCAATATAGGAATGAGGTCCACAGTCCTCATAATTACAGGTATGTTGGTAAATGACGTGATCGTCGGTCATCGGGCTCTTTATCTTGGTGGAGGCTGGTTTGTTGCGGAGAACGAGGTTGGAGGTCTTGGGGGATTTGTAATAAATTATTAATTTGATTTTGTTTTCCGGGTTGGTTGGGAGGACATGCTTGGAGATTATTTCTTTTAAGACGGCCTCGTCATTTTTGTGTTCAGAGGACATGTAATTGCGGTAGAAGATCTTAATTTCATTGGGGGGGTCAATGTTGGGAGGGCTTTGGGTGTACCATTTTTCAAGATGGTGGTTGATGGTGCTGGAGATGTCGGAGTTGGAGTATCCGTTATTTACTAAAACTTGGGATAGTCTTTCTAGTTCCTGGTGGGTGTCGGCCCAGGTAGAGCAGTGCGTGAGGGCTCTCCTAACATAGGCGGAGATGGAGGATAGAAGATAACGGCGGGGGCATTCACTATCGCCGTTGAGGCATTGTCCTGTGTTAGTAGGTTTAATGTAGACGGTGGTTTTGAACCCATGGTCGTTCAGAGCTACGAGGATGTCGAGGAAGGGGAGTTGTCCATTGTTAGATTTTTCAAAGGTGAAGTTAAGTCCGGAGGAGGTCATGAAGCGACGCTGGAGTTCCTGTAGTTCGTGGAGGTCCTTGATTTGCACGAAGATGTCATCCACGTATCTACAGTAGACGGCTGGTCGTTGGGCAGCTAGAAGCTCTTCCTCGATGGTACCCATGAAAAAGTTCGCAAAAAGAACTCCTAGGGGGCTGCCCATCGCCATGGCAAGGTCACCACTACTCCCGCCCTACAACCTACTCTCCTCACTGAAGCCGCCAAAACCAGAGGAACTCACCATAGCAAAATACTCAACAAACAACACTTCCAAGCTGCCAAACTATTAAGAGACAACCCCAACATCATCATCCGTCGTGCGGATAAAGCTTCCTGCCTCGTGATCCATAACAAGGAGGAATATCTTAGAAAAATGGACGTCATCTTAAGTGACAACACTAAATTTAAAAAGATCACCCGCAACCCAACCGACGAAATCAAACGTATTGCCAACACCACCATCACCGCCATCAACGCCAAACAAGGAGGGATCCACCTTAAAAAACTCGTCGGAGAATACACCCCTGGTTATGCGTACGGAACCATCAAAACACACAAACCTGGGAACCCCCTCCGCCCCATCATCTCCCAGATCCCCACTGCCACCTACCAGATCGCCAAGGCCCTGAACAACCTCCTCACCCCCTACGTGCCCAGCCAATTCAACCTTAACTCAGCCCACGATTTCTTGGAAATTTTACGAGACGCCCCCCGTAACAACAACCACACTATCGCCTCTCTCGACGTAGAAAGCCTGTTCACCAACGTGCCAGTGGATAGGACCATTGACATGATTCTACGTCGAATTTATCATTGCCCTGATACACCTACACTGGACATCCCGGAGAAGGCCTTGCAAACACTACTGGAGCTATGTACCAAGGAGGCCCCCTTCCTTTGCCCCCGGGGCAACATGTACAAGCAGATAGACGGTGTGGCGATGGGCAGCCCCCTAGGAGTTCTTTTTGCGAACTTTTTCATGGGTACCATCGAGGAAGAGCTCCTAGCTGCCCAACGACCAGCCGTCTACTGTAGATACGTGGATGACATCTTCGTGCAAATCAAGGACCTCCACGAACTACAGGAACTCCAGCGTCGCTTCATGACCTCCTCCGGACTTAACTTCACCTTTGAAAAATCTAACAATGGACAACTCCCCTTCCTCGACATCCTCGTAGCTCTGAACGACCATGGGTTCAAAACCACCGTCTACATTAAACCTACTAACACAGGACAATGCCTCAACGGCGATAGTGAATGCCCCCGCCGTTATCTTCTATCCTCCATCTCCGCCTATGTTAGGAGAGCCCTCACGCACTGCTCTACCTGGGCCGACACCCACCAGGAACTAGAAAAACTATCCCAAGTTTTAGTAAATAACGGATACTCCAACTCCGACATCTCCAGCACCATCAACCACCATCTTGAAAAATGGTACACCCAAAGCCCTCCCAACATTGACCCCCCCAATGAAATTAAGATCTTCTACCGCAATTACATGTCCTCTGAACACAAAATGACGAGGCCGTCTTAAAAGAAATAATCTCCAAGCATGTCCACCCAACCAACCCGGAAAACAAAATCAAATTAATAATTTATTACAAATCCCCCAAGACCTCCAACCTCGTTCTCCGCAACAAACCAGCCTCCACCAAGATAAAGAGCCCGATGACCGACGATCACGTCATTTACCAACATACCTGTAATTATGAGGACTGTGGACCTCATTCCTATATTGGTATGACGCAGACTCGTCTTTCACGTCGGTTAACTCTTCACCTTCAGGCTGGAGCCATCAAAGACCACTATCTCACCCCTAACCACCCTCACTCACACGCAACGAGTTAGAGAAACACACCACCATACTCGATAAAGAAAGTGACCCAAGGAGATTACCTATACTCGAAGCTTTATATATCCAAGCCTTACATCCCAACATCAACAACCAAACTCTGGACCTTCAGATCCTTCCTTCTGCCAAAAGGCACTACCCTACAGGACCTAACACCCCTCCTCGCCCCCGGTGCCCTTGACGCAGCCCCCCGCGCTACCTCCTTCAGCTTCGTCTTCTGCAGGCGCCACACAACTTAGGCCACGCCCCTCGACACGCAGCCAATCAGCTTCGACCCCACCTACTGACCACCATCCCGCATCCAGTGCGCATGCGTGAAGCGGTTAACCCCTTTCTCTCTCCTAGTTTACGCTTCCACCAATAGCAGACTTTTGCCCCCTGTTTTCCGCCTCCTCTGATCCTCCACCCTCTATATATACCCTTCCTGTTTACCTTTTATATCATTCCTTCCTTACTTGATAATGCTGGTTGTCCAGTGAAACGCGTCGTATATCCTGTATCATCATGTACATTTATGTAACCCTGTACCACCATGAATTTTGCTCATCTCCTTCATCTACTTCCTGCCACCCAGCGAAAACTCATCAGAGACCTGGAAACTTTGAATAATAAAATTTCCAACGCAGAAATTGCCATTTCTTTCAACCTCGTATGTATTAAAGAAAATATATATATATATATATATATATATATATATATATACCCGGTATACAGGTATACAGTATATATATTTTTATTTTTATTTTTTTTCCTATGTGAATGAGGGAAACAAAAGGCATAACTGCCTGCAGCGAGTGCCTCCCCCAGAGTTGAAAGAGTGACAGGGCCAACATGAAGGGACGTTCGAGCTAAAATGCCTGGACACACGGAGTTTGAAGCAATTTAAGTCATAGGAAGAGGGAAAGACTGATTCTGGGAGAGAGTTCCAGAGCTCAGCAGTTGAATAGAAGAAAGTCTGAGAATAGCGTTTCACTCTTGGGTTGGAGAGCTGCACAGAGTAGGGGTGGGATTGTGTTGCAAGGCAGGTACTACGTACCCTACGTAGAGGAGGTGGTGTACACTGGGAAAGCTCAGAGGAACACTGATTATTGTAGTAGCGATAGAATAGCGAGAGATATACAACAATGCGGTGAAGAGAGAGAGATTGGAGAGAGTTGGTGAGTGGACGGGAGTTAATGGTACGGAAGGCTTTCCTTTTTACTTTGTCTAGGAGTGCGGTGTGAGAGGTTCCTCCCCACACATGTGAACGATACTCAATACATGGACGCACTGTGCCCCTGTACAGAGCAAGAAGCTGCGCAGGGGTAAAGAACCCCTTGAGGCGGTTGAGCACACCCAGCTTCTGGGAGGCTGCCTTAGCGATATTGGTAATATGGTTCTTCCAAGTGAGAGCAGAAGAAAAAGAGACACCGAGAACATTGAGGGAGGATGAAGGGTTGATTTTTGTATTGTTGAAGAATAAGGGATAGTCCTCTGGAGGTTCCTGACGGGTATTAAGATGGATAAGTCGAGTCTTGGAAGCATTAAATGCAACAAGGTTTTCTCTAGCCCAATTGGAAATAGTATATATATATACACAGGGGGAGTTGTAGGCACCAATCGAACAGGGCTACACCCAGGAGAGATTAAAGGCATTTGATAAGGAGTCGTTGGAACTCCTGTTACATTTGCTTGGCCTCTCTTACTGATTTCCTCTGTGCCTCACTTACACTGAGAGTATTCCAGCTTGCTCTCACAAACACATCCTCCTCCTATCTACTTCACTTCACTAAACATGCACACCACACTTCCTTCTTCCACAATTTTTTTTTTTGTATATTGTTACACCAGGATTTTGCTGGGGTTAATGGGACTAATTAGGTAGGTTCTTACTTGACTGGAGAAGTTGAATCCACATAAACACATGCACAAAGGTAATAGAGGATACATATAATACAGCGTACACGCATAAGTTATATTGTTCAATGTAATTATAATTACTGTTAGACAAAAAAATGGGTAAATATATACAGTCTATACTGTATAGCACGAGGATCCACAATTAAATTGTCAATGGAATGACACTGCACTCCTTCGATGTCACACTAAGTACTTCCGACGATAAGGCACTTCACTAGTACTTCTTTCGGGGTCACACTAAGCACTTCAAACGATGATGCACTTCTGTAATATTTATGACGAGGGTTTTGGCTGTGGTTGTGGTCCTGTCGTGTGTTGATGACAGCAGCGGATGGAAGTTGATGGAGAACTCTTGAGTTTAGGGTCTTGAATGAATATGTTCCATTATACCAGTGTTATACGTATACATATCATCGAACTAACGTGAGGAGAAGTTACACAAGTGTTGTACTGTCTCACTCAACTATTCTGACCTTTATATGAGTTTTGATGAAGAACCTTCCAACACTCTTTGGTTTAGGAACTTGAATGAATATGAATCTGCTCTGCCAGTGTTATGCATATCCTATCATCAGACTAACATAAGAGGGTTGTTATTTAATGTCTCTTAACTGCCCGGACCGTTATAAGAGTCTTTCAGGGACTTGTGGATGGGTTTATTTGGGCCTTTTATGCATGCGTGTCTTAATGCCAGTGCCTGGGACAACGTACCGTATGGAGTCTATGCAGAGTGCCGTTATGCTTTAAGCTACGGTATCTTGCGAGCCCTACCTTCTAAAATGCCAATTGCCAGTGCGTGAACTTTTTAGAAGGACCAGAATAGGGTCGGTTTACTACCTATAAAACACACATCAGTACAGCCTTCTTTATCAACAGTAATTCCTAGTAATCGAGGCGGAAGAAATAATATTGGGTTGCCACCATGATGATCCAATAAATAATTTCTTCGATGAGCTAAGATCTAAAAATCCTAAATAAACCTTTATATGCCAGTGCTTTAATAGTTTATTTAGTATAGTCCAAATCTTCCAGCTTTTAAATCAAATATCTTCCAGTGAAGTATGTCTTAAGAGCTTTCCAACTAACTTTGCCTGTCATAGTCTTACCTCTTCTGGCGTTTCTTCCGGTGTCCCTTCTCTGGGTAAGAAGGGCATCTGTGCTGGGAGGGGGCCCTGGGGCAGCCGGGGTAGCCCCTCTGGACTTCCCTCTCATAGTGGTGATGTGGCTTTGAGGAAGAAGAGCGCGTGGAGGAATAGGATTTATGCAAGTTTCGGCTTGCCTTGCCTTCCTTTCTACTTTTCCTTCTTCTGTCTTCACTTGTGTTGCTGATGGTGATGATGAGATCTTTGCCAGGTTTTGGAGGGAGTGCGGGCGTGATGGACGCAACTCGGGCATATCTTGGTGGTGTGGTGATTAGGGCTTCTTACCTTGGGGGTGTGGTGGTACGGGTGGTAATATAACTTAGTGGTGGTGGCGTGGTGGTTTCTTTTTCCTTTATATCAAATAATGATGAACATTAGCCCAGTCTCAGAGTCCCCAGGGGGGGGTGGGGGGGGGGGGGGGACTACAAATAACCCCGTGCCCGCCCGACCTTCCCCTGATAACCCCTCTAAATGTTCTGGACCACAACCTGTCACTCTTACTATCAACTTTTGTAACATTAGCCGCCTTTCCTCTAATTTTTCCTCTGTTGAACACCATCTCTCCTCCTACAAACCTGATCTTTTTCTCACCGAAACTCAGATGTCTGAAGCAACTGCCAGCAGCCCCTTCTTTGTATTCTCCTACTTTCTCTATCCTAGTTTCAAAGCCAAAGACGGATGTTGTGCATACGTGCACACCAAACTCACTTGCTCTCGTGTTCCCGATTTCGACTCCTCTGAGTTCTCAAGTTTATGGCTCAAACTATCCTGTCATTCTCATACTAAATATTTCTGTGCTGTCTATCTTTCCCCTAACTCTACAGACTTTCCCAAATTTGTTGACTACCTAAACTCTAAAGTGGAACACATTCTATCCATTTCTCCTTTCTCAGAAATCTCCATCTTAGGAGATTTCAACGTTCATCACCGCCAATGGCTCTCCTCTCACACTACTTACCAACCTGGTGAACAAACCTAGGTCTTTTCTATCCTAAACTATCTAGAGCAGTTGGTTCAGCAACCCACCCGTATCCTGGATCGCTTCAGAGATCGGCCCAACATTCTTGACTTATTTCTAACTTTTAACCCTTCTTCTTATGCTGTTGATTTTGTTCTCTCCTTTGGGCTCCTCCGACCATAAACTTATCTCTGTCACCTGTCCTATCTCTCCAGTACGGCTACCCGATCCTCCCAGCTGGCAGCGCTTGTGGCACTTTGGCGATGCCGACTAGGAGGCTCTCCGGCAGTACTTCTTTGATTTCCCATGGAATGATTTATGCTTCCGTGGCCGGGGACCCTCGGAGAGTGCTGAATGCATTACCGAGGTAATCCTATCGGGCATGAAAAGCATTCATTCAATTTTCTTTCTCTCAGACTAATGAAAACAAATCTTGGTTTAATCACGCTTGTTCTACTGCTGTCCGCAATAAGGAGGAAGCATTCAAACGGTACCGATGCCTTAAAACTCAAGAATCTCAACTCAAGAATCTCATTCTTCCTATGTTTCTGCCCAGAATCAAGCCAAATCTGTTCTTCAACTTACCAAAAACTCTTTCATTAATATTTATATGTTCTGAACTTTTTACCTCTAGCTCTTTCCAAGCCTTCTGGCATGTAGCAAAAATCCTCTCCAAAAATTATACTTCCTCGTCTTTCCGTCCTCTTTTCCTTTCTGACGGCAGCACCATTACGTCTTCCTCTGACAAAGCTGAACTCTTCGCTCAAACCTTCGCTAGGAACTCCACCTTGAATGATTCCGGTGCTATTCCACCCGCTCCACCCCCCTTACTTAAAACTGTTCTTCTGTGCTGACTCCCTGCCTAGGTAAATTCTTTCGTCTCTGTCGTTCCTCTAACGTTTTCCCTTCTTGCTGGAAGTTTCCTCTCATTCAACCTTTCCCAAAGACAGATCTCTCAACCCTCCAATTGACATCCAATTGCTCTCATTTCTTGCATCTCTATTAATAATATCTATTAATTTTCATTAATGATCTTCTCAACTGTACCTCTAGTCCTATCCACTCATATGCTGATGACTCTACCTTACACTATTTAACTGGTTTTCCAAAACGATCCAGCATGCAATCACTCCAAAACTCACGTGATGACGCCATAGCACACCTATCTTCTGATTTATCAACTATTTCCGATTGGGACAGAAAATTATGTTACTTTAAATGCTTCCAAAACTAAATTTTTGCTTCTGTCTATCTGTCACATTCTTCCACACGACTATCATTTACTCTTCAACAATACATAAATCAACCCTCCATCTTCTCTTTGTATTTCTCTTTCTCCTGACCTTTCTTGGAAATATCATATTTCCACTCTTGCTTCGCAGAAGTTGGGTGTGCATGCTCAACTGTCTCTGTGAGAAGTACCTTCTAGCTTCCATTTTTTTAGTTTAGTAAAATATGTAATTCATATAAAATATCTTTAAATTAGATTGTTAGCTAAAAATAGAACACAAATGATCTTATGACAGCTAGCAATAAGACAAAGATATGGTTATCCAGTTACAAATGTTGGGATATAGTCGCATACAGTACATTCTGATATCAAGTATAATGTTTATATACTGTATATATGTTTTTTCACTTACACTCACTTAGATTCATATCCAAATACTTTTTGATTGAAAAATTATATTTAATCAGAACAATTCTAATTATTTACAACATGACTAAGCTAATATTAGACATGTATCTGTTTGTAATTATTTTATAGGAAAACAAGAGTCTGTAGAAATTTCCACGATGGCCGAATATCAGAAGCGAATATTACCTGGGATGACGGGATGCACAAAGGGAACGAGTAAACAGCAATATGAGCGAAGGAAAACAGGGAGGAATATATGAGGTGGGAAGCTCAATATTTCCATGGTAAGGCAAGAGAGGGAAAATGTAAATTTTCTGGAAGAAAAACAATAATATAATGTTCCATGCTATATAATAATTATAGTGTAAGTCACCATAACCACTTGAATACAATCTCAAGATAATACTATGGTCTTAACAATTCAAGATGCATCAAGCAAAAAAAGACTGTTTTAGCCGTTGAGCCAAAATTAATATGCATGTTTATGGGGTGAAGAATAAGAAAGTATTTTATGCAGGATATGCTTTGATTGCTAAGGGATAAATGTTGCTCAAGATGCTTTTGTCATTATGAAGCTTAACGACGGTAAATGATGGCCTGTGTAAAACAAAATATATGACCGGACATGACCTAGGCATATCCTATCATAAAGAAAGAGATCGAATTTTACAACGTTGGTGAGGGACTGTAAAATAATATTTTGATGTCGCAGTGCGAACTAGCCTTCTTTGCCTAAACTCACGAGTCTATCACCGATAATAGAGAATGGGAAAATACTAGGATAAACCCAACAAAATCAAGATGACAAGTTTCACCTCCAAGAAAGCTGGAGAGGGCTCCACAACTACATAGTCTATTCCACCTGGGTACACTTTGCTTTATATCAAGACAATGACGACAACGATTGAATCCTTAATATACCACCGTTGCCTCATGGTCACATTTCACTCATGGGTTGGAGAGTTGTACAGAGTAGGGGTGTGATTGTGTTGCAAGGCGGGTGCTATGTGCTCTACAAAGAGGGGTTGGTATACAATGAGAGAGCTCTGAGGAACACTGATTATTGTAATAGCGGAAGAATAGTGAGAGAGATGCTACATTACGGCGAATAGAGAGAGACTGCAGAGAATTGGTGAGTGTACATGAGTTAATGAGACAGAAAGCTTTCTCTTTTACATTGTCTAGAAGTGCTGTGTGAGAGGGTCCTTCCCACATGTGCGAACAAATCTCAATACAGCGCAAAAGCTGCGCAGGGGTAAAGAACTCCTGGAGGCGGTTAAGCACACCCAGCTGATGGGAAGCTGTTTTTAGCAAGAGTGGTAATATGATCATTCCAAGTGAGATTAAAAGAAAAAGAGACACAACAATATTATGAGATGAATGGTTAATTTGTTTGTTGTTGAAGAATAAGTCTAGTTGTCTGGAACGGGGTGACGTGTAGACAGATGGAGAATTGGAGTTTTGGAAGCATTGCAAGTAACAATTTTTTTTCTGCCCCAATTAGAGATAGTAGATAAATCTGAAGATAGGTGCCTTATGTGAGGTTTGGAGTTCCTACTGTGAGTGATTTTGTTGAAGGTTAGTTGAATAGTGTATTGTAGAGTCGTCAGCATGAGAGTGAATGGGACTGGAGGTTCAATTGAGAAGGTTGTTAATGAATAATAGGAAGAACATTGGAGATAGGACAGAACCCATAGAAACACCGGAGTTGATAGGTTGAGGAAGTGAACGGTGGCTGTCCATAACCGCAGTTATGGAACAGCCAGATGTTACGATCCAGGTTCTCAAAGACACAGGGCTCTTCAACATTGGACTAGATAATGGCAAAATGCAACAACGGTAACACTAGATCCAACCCCTGCCTTAAACACTGGAAAACAAAACACCATTACCGCCCTGAGTCGTGCCTGGACAACGAGGTATCCTATGACTCGGTAACTGGTGCACACACACTAGGCTGACGCTCAATGAAACAGCCTATTCTCAAACAGTAAAAGATTACTCGATTATGTTACACAAAGAAAAGATAGTTAACGTGATTAATTAACGTTACGGTAGATACTCAAATAACTGGCACTCCTGTATTAAAGAAAGTGCAATGCTAGTCCTGCAACATCAAGTGGAAACTTCTGAAATAAGTCTGATGCTGGGAAGATGTTCGTAAAGAATCTTGAACAATTATAATGCAGAATACAGGTCACAATAAATGCTAGGACATATAGTAATAATAGGCAGGCGAATAATAAAGACTGCGCAAAGGTAGTAATGCTCGACAACTAAAGAAATGCTTCGTGACACAACGCAACAGCCTACTAGGGTTGTGCAACTCAACAACAACCTCGGCTCAAAAGTGCAGTGAATAATAATGTTGCATACATATAATAATGGGGGCTTATCTCTAACCAGTGTCTGCTCAGTTAATAAAGACTAGCTGGGGTATCAAGACAGGGCAACAATGGGTGAGCATGCGGCTCGTAGCCTAACGTTGTCCGAAGGTGGTATAATGAAGATTACGTTATATGACGGGGATGCTCTCTTGATAAATCTAGGTCTCTAGTACCTAGTTCTATCCTGGCGATCCCTCAGAAGTCAACACAAAGAGGCAGCACTATGTTGTGAGGGATAGGCTATGGCCCTCTCACACCACAGCGCTGTGCTCACAAAGTAAACCAACCCGAAGACAACTTAGGCTCCCACAGTACCTGTCGATGTCGTGCAGGGCTTAGCAAACACTGCACACATCGGAGACAACGACACAGTAACCTTACCCCTAGTCTAGCTTTAGATAACCAAGCAGAATCACTCAACACCTTGCCAGGGAGACATATACCGGTCTACAACCTTCCCGAGAGAGGACACATATGGAAAAGTCCGTCTCTCTAACCCTCAATAAAGCATAATACCTCCTTAACCTAATACATGGAAATCTCTGAGAGCTTCGCGTACAATACGACTGGTCGACGGTGAACGTCTATGCTGAAACCAGAAGGGATGTTGAGTTTAATAAAGATTAGAGAATGAGAAAGGAGAAGTCGAGAGAGAGAAATAGTATGCAAAGTGGCGAGTATGGGGGACAGAATTGAAAAGGATGTAGGCGATACGCGTGTCAAGCAAGCTCTCAGCTGGTAAAGAACACGAGGCCGCGATGGGAAGGGACTAGTTGACCACCCGGCCGCCAACGCCGTCAGCGCCCAAGCGAGCCGCGTCATAGCTCACCCCGCTGCCAGGTGTACTCCCTCACCCTCTCTCGCTCGCCTCCCACACAAGCAACATTTATATTATAAAATATAAGGTGCGGTCACAGACCAAAACAAAGACCATTTCTAGACTGTCTGTGGCAACACGACACTAATTACATAACGCAGACCATTCTAGGACAACTGTAGCCCATCCCCCCATCCTGGCGAGCGCTAGCGAGCTGCAATGCCCCACGCAACCATTCTGCCAACGCCGGGAGGCGTCACACAGAAAGGAAATTAAAGACAAAGGCACAGATGGAGGGCAAGAAACCAAAGTAAGATAGTTTGAAAATGAGGGATCTGCGCCAGACTCTATCGAAGGCCTTCGATATGTCTAGCGCAACAGAAAAAGTCTCACCATAGTCCCGAATGGAGGATTTTTTTGTCTTTCTATGTGAGTGATGGCCAGAAGTTAGTAAGATAAGCAAGAAGATCACCAGTAGAGCGGACATTAAGGAAACCATACTGGCGATCTGAAAGTATATTGTGGGAAGATAAATGCTTAAGAAATTTTAAGTTAAGAATATTTTCACAAACTTTAGAGATGCAAGAAATTAAAGCAATTGAACGATAGTTAGATGGTTTAGAGCGGTCACCCTTCTTTGGGACAGGTTAAATAAGAGCAAACTTTCACCAAGCAGGAAAGACGTTAGAGGAAAGACAGAGACGAAAGAGTTTGCCTAAGCAGGAGTCAGCACGGAAGAACAGTTTCCGAGTACAATAGGAGGAACACCATCCGGTCCATACGCCTTCTTAGTATTAAGCCCAGAGAGAGCTGAGAGTACATCCTTAGAAGAGAATATGATATTGAGAATAAGTAAGTGAAAGGGGGGTGGAGAGGGAGGAGTAGCACCGGAATAATAGTAGGTAAAGTTCTTAACGAAGGTTTGAACGAAGAGTTCAGCTTTGTTAGAGGAAGAGGTGACAGTGGTACCGTCAGAGTGGAAGAGAGGAGGGAAAGACGAAGAAGTAAAATTGTTCAAGAGGTTTTTGGCTAGATGCCAGAAAGCTTGGGAAGAGCCAAGGTTGGAAAGTTCATAGCATTTATTGTTGATGAAAGAGTTTTTGGCGAGTCGAGTCGAAGGACAGATTTGGCTTGATTCCGGGCAGAGAGATATAAACTTCGGGATTCTTGAGTTAGGTGACAGTACCGATTGAATGCTTCCTCCTTATTGCAGACAAAGAAAATGGGATGTAGGCTTCCATGCCCGAAAGGATTACCTCAGTAATATGCTCGTCACTCTATGAGGGTCCCCGGCCACGGAAGCAAAAATCAATCCATGAGAAATCAAAGAAGTACTGCCGTAGAGCCTCCCAGTCAGCAGCTCCAAATTGCCACAAACGCCACTGGCTGGGGGGGTCAAAAGGCCGTACTGGAGTGATAGGACAGTTGACAGAGATAAGGTTATGATCGCAGGAGCCCAACGGAGAGAACAAATTTACAGTATGAGCAGAAGGATTATAGGTTCGAAATAAGTCAAAGATATTGGGCCGATCTCCAGGGCAGTCCAGGATACGGGTAGGGTGCTGAACTAACTGCTCTAGGTCATTTAGGATAGAAAAGATGTAGGCTTGTTCACCAGGTTGGTCAGTGAAATGAGAGGAGAGCCATTGGTGATAGTGAACATTGAAATCTCCTAATATGGAGATTTCAGAGAAGGGAGAGATGGAGAGAATGTGCTCCACTATAAAGGCAAGATAGTCAAAGAATTTTGGATAGTAAGTAGAATTAGGGGAGAGATAAACACAGCAGATATATTTATTGAGAGAGTGACAAGATAGATTAAGCCAGATAGTAGAGAATTCAGAAGAGTTAAGTTGGGAAAACGTGAGCAAGTAAGATTGTTACGTACGTCCACACAACATCCACCTTTGGCTTTGAATTGAGGATAGAGATAGTAGGAAGATATAGAGAAGGGTTTGCTGTCTGTTTCCTTAGCCAACTGAGTTTCGGTGAGAATAAAAAGAGGTGGTGTTCAACAAAGTGAAAGTTAGTAGAAAGGCCACGAATGCTGCAGAAATTTATAGTATGAGTGGAAGATAGCGTTTCAGAGCATTTTGACGTGTCGGCACCAGGGCCATACCTCTGGGGGCATATATGTATATATATATATATATATATATATATATATATATACACTGTATATATATATATATATATATATATAATATAATATAGATATAATATAGGATATATATACTATATATATATACCGGTTATATTATAATATATATATATATAATATATATATATATATATATATATATATATATATATATATATATATATATATATATTACTGGCAGGAAAAATGAAACAATGGAACACCAAGCTTTCGTTTATTCTCTCATGGCATCGTCAGGGTAATATAAGAACACAGGGGAAGATGGAGGCTTATATACCCCTCCTATATTATCTGTAAGATGCTAACTAACATTTAACATAATATAAAGTGTTGCCATCTAACTGACTTTTCCCGAGTTTTTACATTACATTTATTTATTAATTCACACAATTATAATTATTCTGTGCATTGCAATTTGCCTAAAAATGCAATGTCATATCTATTTATATATATACAAAATTAAGCAAATCAATAAACTACAAATTAAAGATAATAGAAAATAATTCCTAAACATAATATTTAGTATTGTCGTCTACAAAAATAGCTTATATAAATAATGCTAATCAAACCAAAATCTATTTACCTAAGTGAACTAATAACATTATATATAGTAGTGACGATACAGTGACGTGCGCTGTAATAAATGATCATCAATATATATATATATATATATTATATATATATATATATATATATATATTATATATATATATATATATATATATATATATATATATATATATATATATATATATATATATATATATATATATATATATGTATATATATATATATATATATATATATAAATATATATTATTATACAGTAAATACCGGAATACGACATCAAAACAAAGGTCCACAATACATATTAAAAAAACACGTGCAACCCTTCATCGTTAATTGACCTCAGCCAAATTGTCAGAGGTCAACACACAGATGTTCTAATTTACATCCTGACGATTTGAACATATGTTTCTTGGTCTTTCTATTATAGTATTTTCAAAGAGGAAATTTAAGGGGAGATGGATTGTTTTTCTGGTCCCCCTTCTCCTTCATGTTTAGCACCATTAGTTTTCTGATTTGAAAATGTTTGACTAATTAGTTTGTCGATTTTAAGACCTTTCATCCTATTTCTTTGTCAATATTAAGACCTTTCGTACTAGTTAGGTGTCGATTTTTTTCCTAGCGAAAAACAAGTGGCCTGTAATTTGGAAGAACTGGCCTTTGGCCCGGACATTTTTAACTACCGAAAAAGGTACAAATTAATCTAGAAGGGGGATCTACTGGTTTATTTTTTATTAAGTTTGATGGAGGTCTAGGGAGGAAACTAAAAACATAATATATATATGAAATAATCGACCAGTCCATTATTTAGATTCATAGTGTTGTTATATGCTCGGATCAAAGCGGACTCAGCAAAAACAAATTCATAATAGCAGCCTGACCAGTAGATCATCGTAGCTTCATCCTAATTCACATTATGGTCATGTCTATTTTTGTGTATAAAAATACCATTGGATTCTTGGGCTGACGTTACTGATTGTCGGTGTTGCTTAACTCTCTTATTTGATCTTTTTCCTGTTTGTCCTACGTATATATATATAATTGCTTACTTTACACGGAATGAAATATACATCCCCTGCATCATTGTACAGGAGGGTGACTAAACGTATTTTAGGCGAGAGAGACGATATATAGGCAGTGGGGGAGGGAATATATTAGATAAATGAAGAAGGGGGAAGTGGAGGGAGAAAGTGGAGGAGATAGGGGGGGGGGGTAAGACACAGGTAAGGGGGCGGATAGGAAGTGGTGGTAAGGAACCATACCACATAAACATAAATATTGCTTCTATTTCACCGGACCTTAGGCGTTTTTATCTTATTTTATTTTTGTATGTGCTATCTACCGGAAGGAGCATCGCATTCGCCTCAGGGTTCTGTCCTGTCTCCAGTTCTCTTTCTAATATTTATTAATGATCTCAACCGTACCTCTAGTCCTATCCACTAATATGCTGGTAATTCTACCTTACACTATTCACATAGTAATGTATTTACGTTTTGGAAATTAGATGTATACTATAATGATTATAAGCCTTCTTACAACAGCAGAACGGCGCAGGAATACCGAAATCTTTGAGAACAGAACATTAAAGGCACGTTGTTGTTGTTCCCTAAGCTGCCTGGCCGAACAGCCCCGAGTCCCTGAGAAAGGCCATGGCCACGATCGGGCTTTCCCACAGAGCTCTCATTGAGTGTAGATTGTGTTGTTGGCGTAAGTGGTTGTGTGAAATGCAGTCTTCTATGATGTGTTTAATGGTATGGGGTGCTGTGTTACATCCCGGGCAGGCGTCGACAACGGAGTCATCCAGTCTCTTCTGATAGCTCAGGAGAGCTGGATGGTGTCCGCATCTCAGCCTGGCCAGGTGGACTCTGTCCTCGCGAGGAAGGGAGGATTCGGAAGGATGGATTTCGGGAGGTCGTGCATGCAGCTGCGTGTTGTCTGTGAGTGAGTGGATGGATCGGTGAGAGATATGAGTATGGATGTGCTTCTGGAAGTTAGTTCGGGGTGGGCAGGGAGGGAGAGAGGACAATAATTGTGTGTGATACCGTGTGCTGGGTGTTGTTTTGATATTTCTTGGTGTCTGTGGGTGTGTTGCCATGTAGTTTAGTGGGTGGTCTTGGTTCGTGGAGGCTGCTGCCAGGAATTGAGTGCCTCTCATGTCCAGATGGTCTTTGACTTTGAGGATTTTGGTTTCTTGATGTAGGTGATCTGTGGGTGAAGTAGCTGTGCAGCCTGTAATGATCTTCAGGGCTTTGTTTTGAATAGTCTGTAAGGTCTTATGATGTGTTTCAGCTAGGTTAGAAGCCCAGGCTAGGCTTGCGTATTCCATCACTGATCTTATGTATTGTTTATATACTGTGGTGGTAGTTTCTTTGTTGTGTCCAAATTTTGTGTGAGCAAGTGACCTGAGGGCGTTAAGTCTGGTGTCAGTTTCTTTTTAATGTTTGTGGTGTGCTGTTTGAATGTCATATGAGTATCATATGTTACTCCTAGGATTTTGGGTGTGTGTGTATGTGTTAGGGGTGTGTTGTTTATGGTGAGTTGAGGGATGTATTCGTGTTCTCCTGTCCAACTTGTGAGCAGGGTTGCGGTGGATTTGGCTGGGGCTAGATTAAGTCTGTTTGTAGTGCACCAACCATGTAGTGTGTTGAGATAGGGTTGAAGGAGATCTGTTGCTCTTTTTGGGTCATGGTGTGTGCATGTGAGTGTTATGTCATCTGCATAGGAGGCTAAGTTTATTTGGGGCGTATTGGGTGTAGTTATATCGTGCATGTACAGATTGAAGAGTGCGGGCGATAGGACGGATCCTTGTGGGACTCCGTTTGGAAAGTTTCTGATTTTAGATGACTGACCGGCAAAAGATACGTGTGTACATCTGCCTGCTAGGAAGTTGGCCAGCCACCTTTTTGTGTTGTTGTGCATGTTTGTGTTGTAGATTTTGTTTGTTAGATTGTGGCGGGGGATGGCATCGAAGGCTTTACTAATGTCGAGTGTGGCTATAGTGATCTGTGTGGTGGTCTAGCTGAGTTGATGCCGTCGAAAGCTCTTTGTGTAAGGTCTGTGAGAAGCGTGTTTGTGGAGTGCAGTGGCCTAAAGCCATGTTGTGTTGGAGCTAGGGGTAGGTCAGGTGTAATTAGTTGTAATACTAGGCGTTCCATGACTTTGGAGGGGGAGAAAAGAAGTGTGATGGGGCGGTGCGAGGAGGGTAGCGTGGGGTCTTTGTTGGGTTTGGGGAATGTGATGATGATACCATGCTTCCAAATGTCTGGTATTGTGTTGTGTGAATAGCTGTAGTTTGATATGTTAGTGAGTGCTTGTATGCCTTGTGGTCCCAGGTGTCTGAGGTGTATGTTGCTTATGTTGTCTAGGCCACAGGCGGGTGAGTGCTTGAGATTGTTGATGATATGCTTTGTCTGGTGATTGGTGAAGGGTGTATAGTCAGGGTCTGTGGGGAATTGTCTCTTACGTCGGATGACACGTCGGTCGTCTTTGTGAGGTTTTATGTGGCTGACATGTGAAAAGTGATTGATGAGAGTGTTTGCTTGTTGTTTACATGAAGGAGTAGAGTCTGTTGTTGTGATTGCAGCATGTGATTGTGTTGTGTTGCTGTTGGAAAGTGTGATGCTGTTTAGTGTTTTGTAGAGTTTTTTGGGGTTTGCTTTGTGATCAAGTGTTTGTAGGAAGTTATTCCAATTTAGTTTTTGTTGTTCTTGTATTTTGTTGTTAGTTTGGGTGTTGAGTGCTTGAATTTGTTGTGTGATGTCTTGTGTGTGGGGTGCTGGGGAGTGTTTCAGTATGTCACGTTGTCTGATGAGGTTTTGAATTTCTGGTGTGAAGTTGGGGTTGTGTCTTTTCCTGTTACCTCTTGGAATGTGTTTCTTGTCAGCGTTTTGGATAGTTTTATTGAGTATGTGTACAGCATTGTTGATGTTAGTGATGGGTGTGCTGTTTAGAGTTGTGAAGTGTTATTCTGTCTCATTTGTGAATGCTTCCCAGTTAGCTCTTTTATAATTGGTGTATGTGTGTTTGTGGCTAGCTGGGGTGAGTCTGGTTTTGGTGGTGATAATGATCGGGAGGTGGTCAGAGCCTAAGGTTCTGACCACCCTCCAGGATGTTGTGGGGGCGAGTTCTGGGGAGCAAAAGGTGATGTCTGGAGATGATGGGTTATAGAGGGCTTGGTGAGGAATATGGGTATGTTGATGGATGTCGTTAAGGATGATGAGGTTATCGGTTTGGTTTTGTAGTACCAGCCCTCTGTCTGTGTCGGGGTTGTCGACAAACCAGGCCGACATCTTGGCGTTGAAGTCACCACCCAGGATGATGTGGGGTGTGTGGGGTGTTTGTGATGTGTTGTAAGTGTGGTCTGTATTCATTTGGTACTGTAGGGGATGTTTGGGGAGGGATGTATGTGTTTATGATGGTTATGTTGGAGTTGTTGCCAGTGCGTATTTTAATTGATTGTATTTCTGTTGTGTTATCATTTGGGGGGAGGAGGGATTTGGTTTGTACACTGGTTACTATGTATGATATTTCTTTGTGTACCAGGGTGATGAGTCCACCGCCCCCGCCGACAGCCCGGTCTTGTCTGATGGTGGTGAAATTATGAAATGTGGGTGTTTTTTGTGTTGTGCGGAGTTTTGTTTCTTGTAAGATGGCAATGTGTATGTTGTGTTGTTTGATGAAGTGTGAGAGTTCGTGTTTCTTTGTGTTGATGCCATCTATGTTCAGTTGAAGAATATTAATGTTGTGTGCACGATGTATGTTGGGTGCTGCTGCACGAGGATGGGGTGGGGGTGAGGGTGAGGGAGGGGCTGGGGGTTGGGATGGGTGAGGTGGGGGTTGGGATTGGGGAGCAGGAGATGGGGGTTGGAGTGGATTAGGATGGGGTGTGGTGTGTTGAGTTGAGGATGTGGATGGTATGGGAAGGTTAGGTGGGTTAGGGAGGAGAGGTGGACGGGTTTTAGGGGGGGGAGTGGATGATATGGGAAGGTTAGGTGGGTTGGGGAGGAGAGGTGGACGGGTTTTAGGTGAGGGATTTGACTGGGAGAGGGAGGGGCATGAGGAACAGGTCCAGGTGTTTGTGTAGTGTTTCTTGGAGGAAAGTGTTGTGCAGGTGAAGTGGGTCCAGTTCCCGCATGAATTGCAGAGAACTGAACCCTTGGTATGGCGACTCGAAGTGA
Source organism: Paralithodes platypus (assembly GCA_032716605.1). NCBI lineage: Eukaryota > Metazoa > Arthropoda > Malacostraca > Decapoda > Lithodidae > Paralithodes > Paralithodes platypus. The sequence continues at coordinate 31,646,943 of CM064507.1, read as the reverse complement.
TGGGTTTTGAGCAAGTTTTGACATATGTATGTGTACGTGGGTCCTGGGTTGCTCTCAATGTCTCCGGCTAGAAGAAGTCTTCGAGAAATGACAGCCGGAGAGTCATTTCTCGGTGTAGGAAAACTGTGTGATGTGTGTGGTGTGAGAGGTGTGGAAATTCCCGGCGCGACCGAAGCCGCTCCAAGGACCCGTGCCCCCAGTTAGGTAAGTTAGGCACGTAACGCAAGCTACCGGTACATACTTTTTATTGCAGTGCATATATACAGGTTTAGTGAATTAATATGGTGAAATCTCAGATTTATTTAGCCTATTGTGTTACCCTCTACCTGCAAAAATCCCGTAACCACAAAACTACCCGAGTTGACAAAATACAACCGATCGATTTTGGATTATAATCAACACTTGACGTCAAACAATTTCAAAAGTTAAATCCTACACCAAGTATCGCGTTATATATGGGTTAGACTTTAAACTACCAAGTGTCATTGATTCCATCCTTAGGCTACACAAGCTATGTTTATATCGATCCTTTTGCACAAGATATGTTTATATCAATACATTTTACCTTCCACAATTAGAGAAAATATGATTAATCACGAAGTGTAGCCTACCTGTGGAGATGAAACGCACTTTTATATTATAAACTATATGAGATATACCGGTACCGGTATATCGTTTTGCTTCAACCGACAAACTGCATGATAAATTGTATATTCTCCTATTATGGAAAGTAACATATATTTATACAACGGACTTTGCTTATACCTTCTAAAATAACCCGTTAGTTAAGTTAATTCTTAGGTAGGTTTGGTGGATTTGATATTGATGCACGCCAGTGGTTGGTAAAAGAGCCAAGTTCAGATATTTATAATTTTGCTGCATTATAATGGTAAGACTGATGTATTTAGCTTACATTTCCAACGAAACTACTTAATTTTGTCTTTATTTCGACACGCAATATAATCATTCGGTATTGTATAAATGATCTAGCCTATTCATAACATTGGCATATGTATATTTTCAGTTGATAGATATTTTATCATAATCAACTATTTTCACATTTTTCGTTTAATTTATATCTAGCAACTTTGCCATTGTACAAAGATCAATGCCTTACATTGTGCTTTGTTCCTTATACGATTTATCATTAAGTTTGTCTGTTGAAGCAAACGATATACCGTCTGTACCTTCACCTACATGTTAATATATATGAAGTGGTATAAAGACACACGATTATTCTTGGTCTCTTCATATAGTTTATAATATATACATACGTTTTATATCTGCCGGAAGGCTACACTTCGTGATGAATCGTATTTTCTCTCATAATAGAAGGTAAAATAGATTTATATAAACATATCTTGTGTTGGAATGGAATGGTTGAAAACACATGAAAAATCTCCCCAACCCACACCCATCCACCATAACAGACATTCATATACACCACTAATGTGGTTAATAGATTGTTGGTGTTTTATACAAAAAAAAAAAAAAATCAGTTGGCTTTGCTTTAGTAGCCTATACAGTAATCTAGTATTGGCTAATGATAATCGATTTGCCGTGAATCGCGGTTTTCTCCCAAATATATCGATCAAAATACATGTGTATAACAAATATTGTGTAAAATGAGACCAAAAATGTCAGTATAAAGCCTAGGCTTTATCTATCTATCTATCTATTGCCTGACGCCGTGATCCCCGAAGGGGTGGCCACGAACGAACCGCCCCCATGCACCTCTGTCCCCAGTCAGTCGACGCCCCTGCCCCCAACCAGCACCGCCTTCGTTCATGTAGTTCCTCACTCCATCCTTCCACCTCATATTCGGTCTACCTCTCCCCCTCTGTCCCTCCACCTCGCTCTCGTACACCCTCTTAGTCATTCTCTCGCTTTCCATACGTTCCATATGGCCGAACCATCTCAAGTTGTTCCTTTTCACACTTTCCAGCACATCTACCTCCACACCACACCTCCTTCTTACTTCCTCATTAGTCTGTCTATCCCTCCATGTAACTCCGCACGCACTCCTTAAGTAATTCATTTCCACTGCTCTCACTCTTGGTCTTAGTGTCTCAACCAACGTCCATGCTTCGCTTCCGTAAGTCAGTGTCGGGATTATCACACTGTCATGCAAGGACTTCTTCACTTCCATACTGACCACCCTATTTCTTGTTACTGCTTTTAGCGTTCCTACAACCCTCTTCCCCTGTTGTGCCCTCTCCCGCACCTCTTCATCCATAGTCCCATCTTTACTCAACACACTGCCCAGATACTTAAAAGAGTTGACGATCTCCATAGCCTGACCGTTCAGGTTCACCTCACACTCTATGACTACCACCCATTTCGAAGACCATAACCTAGCTCTTCCCCGTATTTACCTTCAAATTCCGTTTTTCGCACACTGTTCCAAACTCATTTACCAGACCCTGCAACTCCCATTCATTATCACTCATCAGAACTGTATCATCCGCAAACAGCAGTATAGGTAGCTTCCACTCAATTCCCTCCCTTTTCAGCGATACACCAACATCCACTGCTCTTGATAGGATTTCTTTCATGACTCCATCCATATATACAGTAAACAACCACGGGGACATCACACACCCCTGTTTCAAACCAACATTCAGGTCAAAGAACTCGCTCTGCTCACTCTCCACACGTACTGCCACCTTTGCACCCTCATACATGCTCTTCACTGCTTTCAGCAACTTGCCCTCTACTCCGTATATTCTAAGTACTTTCCACAAACCTTCTCTATCCACTCTGTCATAGGCCTTCTCCAAGTCCATAAAGGCAACATACACCTTTTGTTTCTTCTCCAGATACTTCTCCACAACACAATTCAGGGTAAAAATCTGATCTACACATCCTTTTCCCTTCCGAAAACCTCCCTGCTCGTCGCCTATCCATTTCTCCGTTCTCACTCTCACTCTCTCAATCACTACCCTACTGTATACCTTCCCTACTACGATTAGAAGACATATTCCTCGGTGGTTACCACACACTCCTTTTTCCCCTTTGCCCTTATATAGGGGGACTATTATACCAGTCTTCCAGTCATCGGATGCACTCCCCTTCTCCCATGCTAGTTTGCAAATTTTCCATACCCATTCTATCACTATCTCACCACCATACCTCAACATTTCCCCATACACTCCATCTGTTCCTGGTGCTTTCCCCAACTTCACTCTTTTCATGGCTTGCCACACTTCTGACCTCCTGATCCCCACCTCCTCCTCCACTACTTCTCTTCTTCTCCCTCCCATACCATATCCAGCTATGTTTGCTGGCTCTTCATTCCTTACATTTAGCAACTCACTGAAGTACTCCCTCCATCTTTCGACTCTCTCTTGCTTCTCGGCTAGCATTCTCCCATTCTTATCTTTCACACCCTTACTGTTTCCCATGCTACCTTCCCTAACTTTCTTGACTTCTTTCCAGAACAGTTTCTTACTCTCCCTCCATTTTACATTCAGATTCCTTCCAAATTCCTCATCTACTCTTCTCTTACTTTCCTTCACTACTCTCTTCACCACCCTCTTACTCTCCACGTACCTCGCTCGTTTCTGTCTCTCGGAATCTTCATTCCCTCTAATACCCAACCACTCTCTATATGCTTTCTTTTCTTCCACAGCTATTCTTACCTCTTCTGTCCACCATGCTGTACCTTTCACTCCCCTCCCTCTTCTCCTCACTCCACACACCTCCTCACATGCTGCACAAATCTCATCCTTAAAACACCTTGATCATCTCCTCCACTTCCTCCATAACTTCCAGGTCGAACCCACCTAGTCGTCTTTCCACTGCTCTCCTGTACTCCTCCCTGACTTCCTCCTCCTGCAACCTCTCCACCCTCCTCACCATTCCACCCTCCTCTCGCTTCCCTCCCGCTCTCCTCACCCACTTCTTTTGTATCCTAACCTTAGCTACCACTACATAATGATCAGACAGACCCCCTCCAATACCCCTATACACCCTAGCATCCATCACAGATTTCTTCATTCGTTCATCCACACATACATAATCAATCAATGACTTTCGTTCCACCACTGTCTTATCCTTCATCGTCAACATCCGTTTCCACGTGTACCTGTGGATCATTCTGTGTCGGAAGAAGGTGTTGGCTATCCACAGCCTCCTCCCCACACATACGTCCACAAGTGCACTACCATTCCCATTCACCTCTGATGGTACCCCCCACCCTCCCACCACTCCCTCAACTTTCCTATCACCCACCTTACCATTCATATCCCCAATCAGAAATATTCTTTCGTCCTTGTCAAACTTCTCCAGGCACGCCTCCACATTCATCCAGAACTCCTCTTTCTTTCTTTCAAGTATATCCTCTGTTGGGGCATACACACATACAATCACCCACATTTGTATTCCTACTTTCATTCTCACCCACACAATCCTTGAACCCACAGACCCATACTCTCTTACACATTCCTTCCATTTGCTACTTACAAACAAACATGCACCTTCTCTCGCTGTTCCTTCACTCACTCCAGCACACACACCCATTCCACACTCCCACTCTCTCACATCTGAACCTTTCCATTTGGTCTCTGTCATTCCACATACATCCAGTCTGGCATTCACTAACACTTCCAGAACCTCTCTCTCTTTTGTGCCATCATTCATGCCACTAACATTCCACGTAGCCATTCTCAGAATGTCCGAAGGCATGTCCTTAGTCGGTCGTGGTTCGTCAACGTTGGTTGCGTCCGCATCCAAGGCTGTTCGTTCGTTTTTCTTTGCTTAGATATTTTTTCCGGGTGGGGGTCGCAAGCCCACCGACCCAACCTCTTTAGTCGCCTCTTACGACACGCAGAAGGCACGTGGGGCATATTCTATTCCCTATCCCCCAGAGGGGGTTATACACAAGTATATTAAATAGTTTCCAGACGGCCATGAATGATAGAGCTTTGCTTTTTATAAAAATAACAAAACTTTGCTCGTATTGACCGTTGCCGTTTGATAGGTATGTATCTGTAGTTTTATGAATGAACTAGACCTACATATTTTTGGGTAAAATTACTTAAGATATGTTAATAACAATCTAATCATCCACATGTATTAAAGGAGAAAGCTCAATATTCAGTCTTATCATTATATTCATCATATTGCTTTATGTAACTGATCTGAAGCTTGTTATTGTTTCCATAATATATCTTTTTAGCGCAATGGATAAATGCACTGGATTTCGGTGTGAGCATCCTAGGTTCGAATCCCTGGACTGCCACATGTATTTGTTGATTTCATTAATTGAGTTTAGGGGTAAAGTCGGTTGGTGGAGGGAACATAATAATTACATCTTTGATTGCTAGGCATCAATACAAAAGCACGTTGTCTTGTCCTTGTGTGCCAAAAAAACCTGGTACACTCGGATACCATAGTCTCTAGCCCACCCCACTCTGGCACGAGGTGAGGCCAGGACCCTTTCTGGACGGTGGCCCACAGTGATAGTTACGGCTGGGGTTTGGGAGAGAGAGAAATGCACACACGAACACAGCGTGAAGCATTTGGGACACGATTCGAAGTCTTCAAATGCTTCACACTGTGCTCGTTTGTGTTTGCTCTCTCTCTCAAACCCCATCCCTCACTATCACTGTGGGCCGCCATCTAGAAAGGGTCCTGGCCTCACCTTTTGCCAGAGTGGGGTGGGCTAGAGACTATGGTATCCGAGTGTACAACACAAACTTGACCAGTCTCTTTGTGTACAAGAGCGCGACAGCCCCACACCGCCCGGCCAGGTACCGATTGTATATTATTTTCACGTGACCTGACGTCACGTCCACACTATGATATTATCGATTATTGTTCGCATGTGTGGGGAGGTACCACCCATACCGCACTTCTTGAAAGAGTAGAGTCAAAAGCATTTTGCCTCGTCAAATCACTTCCCCTTATTAGTTCCCTACAATCTTTTTCTACACTCTGCAATGTTGCATATCTTTCACTCTGGTATTGGTATTACAAAAATCAGTGTTCTTCAGATCTCTCACAATGAATACCCCCTCCCTTGCGGCGAGTGCGAAACACCCACCTTTCAACAAAGTCCCACTCCTATTCTGTCCAGCTCTCCAACTCAAGAATGAAAACATATTTTCAGTTTTCCTTCTACTCAACAAGCAAGCTCTGGAACTATCTCCCTCAATCAATATTTCCCACATCCTATGACTTAAACTGCTTTTACCTTCGTGTGTCCAGGCATTTTGAACTCAACGTCCCTTGAATTTGGCTCTCCTACAAATTTGGCATTTGGGGAGATGCTTCTTTCAGGCACCCTGCATATTTTCTTCTTCATATACATATGATAAGTGCATTATATACTACATATATATATATATTGTTACGAATCTGGACCTCAGTTGTTTAGAGACGGTATACGAAAATAACTACTAATGGAAATGCACCTTGTCTCTCTACCAAACAACACCACGACGCAACAGGTAAGAGCACTTTGAACGCATCCAGGCTCTTCTCATGGCTTAAGGTGCACACTGCCCTGCTCCTATTGTGAATAATAAGTAGAACATAAATAATCATGTAACTTACTAGCTACGAGAACTCGAAACCAACACCGGGATTAGCAATGCTGGGTTGGATAATCAAAACAGTTAAATACATATAGGCTACCAGCAGACATCAACGAAAAAAAGAGTGCAGGTGTACTTCGAGCATAACAGGCTTGCGCGCCCTCGACAATACTAAACCGTGCGCAAACCAGCCAACGGTAATCCACTCTCAACCCAAGAGAGTTGCACATAATAATATTGCATACATATAATGAACTAACAATACAAGGCAGTGTCCTAATATGACTACTAACCTCGGGGTGATATTAGTAGAAGCAGGTCGCCCTGACCCCCTCTAATATCACACCAATATATCCTCCTTCAACCTGGGCCCCCCAGTGAGTTACCGCCCAAACAATGAACTCTAAGAGTCCACCTCCCACACTCACTTAACTATGGGCGGGGGGGGGGTCCAGACTGAAGGTGCATTCCCAATTAATATTAAACCACTCCGTTGCCTCAGTTGCCTTCACCCGAGATAGGGAACAAACAATGGCAGGGGCAGAACCGTCAAGGCTGCTGCCGGGTCATAAGCACACACACTGGCAAATATGTAGGGGTATGGATGTGTGTGTGTGTGGACTGTCTAAGGGATTAACAGTGCTTATTAGTAAGGACCCTGGCAAGCCTCCCAGCTCTCCCCTACCACAGATTCCGAAGTAATCCACCGGAGGTACAGAACATATGATGAAAATGGAAAGATAATATAATGCTGATCAGAGGAAAAGAAAGAATTAAAAGAATTAAATGAATGTCTAGGATTCTCTATTAATTACGTTACGTTACTCTTATGCAAGCAAGGAAAAACAAAACTGGGGCAGACTGGTGTGCCACAAGAGAGAGCTATCACCACCTATATTGGCGGCCTGGCCCTGGCGAAGCCGGCGGGAGCCAGGCTCAAACTAAGGGGGGGTTGCAAGATATCACCACACGATATGATAACACTAAGAAACTTCACAAGAATAACTTATACTAAAGTATTCCTGTGTTAACAAATTAACTAAAACAGTGTGGCAGAGAAAATAAAGTACATCTTGATATTGCAACACAACTAAACTTGCAATGGTCACATAATTAATTAAACTCGTGTTGCTTAGCAACATCGCCTCCTCCACCGCGAGACTGGAGCAACATTCCTTCCTCCCCTCACCAGCCACAACTAGCTTGCAAATTACACTGTTGCCACTAAACTAACAACTTCATATACGAAACTAGCAACACTCTATTGGCACATTCTACACAAATGTTTATTGAGACAAAAACGCTTAGAGGCACGGCAAAACTAGTCATGTGCAATTGGAAGGATATTGGAGAGAAACTCACAATACCAGGTATTTCTAATAGACTTGGCACAGCTGCTGTCAGAAGTCAGGCACCACTAGAGTCTGGCTACTCCTAAAAGACCCTGGTCATTGTGACACCCTCACATGGGGGTGGGGGGGGGGGAGTTTTGAAGCTTTGAAACAAAACTTTCATTATTAGTTTACAACTGAAAAATATGTACATTGACAGTCTTTTGTATTTTTACATTTTATAGATTTTTTTAACATGAGTAAATATGACTTACTAACTAAATAGCCTCGTGCTCTCCTATCATTCCTCAGAGGACTCACGGGACAAACAGTCTGCCAGGACATTATCAACATCACGGATGTGCCTAACATCGAGATGATATTCTTGCAACATCAAACTCCAGCGAGTAAGTCTCTGGTTCTTGTCCCTGAGCCTATTAACCCGTATAGCCCCAGCGACGCGTCTGACGCGTCGGCGATGTATGTAACGCACAGCCCCAGAGACGCGCCTGGCGCGTCACCCTAATTGCGCCGACCGTAACCTCAGGTGTAGCCACTCAAGAGGGCTCAGATTTGTATGGGAACTGTGTACGTATCCCACGCAACCGTGCCGATGGTTGAAAACTCTCAAAGTCCACGTGCGTGCGCGCGAGCGCGCAATAACCTGTTTTTTTGGGATAATTGCCTTCAATTTTTTACTCTTATAAAATCCGTTTTCGGGGGCTCTGTAGGACCATTTTTTAAGCTTTTTGAGCGGTTTTTCGTGGTTTTTCCTTCATTCCTAACCCATTCGCTATTGTTTCTGGAATAAAACCATTTTTTGAAAACCGGCCGGGTTCTGGTGCGCAAACATTACAAAACTAGCCGGGGCTCCACGGGTTAAGAAACTGCAGAGGATGATGGTCAGAGTAGATTCTGAGCACGGGTTCATATGGTGGCAAATAAACAGCGAAATGGTATAAACTCAAAATAATAGCTAGCAACTCCCTCTCGATCACAAAGTAATTCTTAAGTGCTCGGTTAAACTTTTTCGAAAAGTAGAAAATGGGGTGCTCAACATCATCCATGTAGACTAAACAATTGGGGACATCATGCACAACCCTGTCCATTAACCGCTGAAAGGTGGCGGGAGCATTCCTCAAGCCGTAAGGCATTACCTGGCACTGATACACTCCTCCCCCCACCACAAAACTAGCGATTTTCTTGGCATGTTCTGGTAGTGGGAGTTGCAAATAACCTTTAACCCGGGAACTGTGGGGAGACTCTTAAGAGTTCCCCCGGCGGACTGCGGGAAGACTTAAGAGTAAGGCTTTTAAAAAATCCATTTAAAACACCCCAATTTATTTATTTATTTTTTGTTTGCCCCTGGGCCATGCCAAATATCACTCCTCCACCTCCCCTCCTTCCTCACCTCCTTCATTTATCACCTATTTTCCCTGTTATTCCCTTATTCTGTGGTCTATTTTCGTGCTAACATTAGCGAGTTGCAAGCAGGGCATTGTCATCACTGTTACCAAGCGAGTGCAAGAGAGAGAGAGAGAGTACCGATCGACAGTCTCTCTCCAGACGTGGGGAAAAGTGGAGGGGAGGGAGGTTGCCTCAGCCATACATTATGTAACTCCCGGCCTGTATCGCCGATTTTGACCATCCAAACGCTGTTTCCACTTGTTTTATTGTTGTAACAGGTTAATACCTTTATAATCAACCTATAATAGGCCCATATATCAGTGCAGAAAATCAATCCCCTCCACAGGTAATGAGTCCACGACCGCTACCTTTGCCGTCGCCGTGACTACAGGACACCTAAGATGAACAGGAACAAGGCTATAACAGGCCTTAGTGTTTACACCTCGACATAACACAAACTCGTCAGATTTTATAGGCTTCCCAGTCAAGTTCAAACACATGGACTACTTAGCTCCTGAATCCCTAAGAACCTTAACTGGATACACCTTCCCACACAGCTCTACTTCACCCTAATGAAAAAAAGCCTGGCACCAAGCGAGCGAGGCTTCTGGACCTGTAATGGTACCTAGTTGAGACACTTTGTCGGGGGCAGGCTGTGCCACGGCCGTTGGCACCCCATGCTTCACCCTTCGGTCTGCCTCCAACCTTGGTAACAAAGATTCATCCCCTCCTCCCTGGATACCAACCACTAACGACACAGGCTTAGCAAGCGCTGCAGAAGACTTAGCCTGGGGACAGTTTGGTTTAATATGGCCGGTCTGTTTACACCCATAACACCTAACAACACTGGAATCAGGTCGGGCTGAATTTGGTGATTTTTGTTTGTCTCCACCGTTATTATTACGTGTGGGACCAGGGCCACTATTACTGTACCCTCCACTTCCACCTGCTCGGAACTTCTCGTCACGTGCAGTCGGGAGGGGGGGGGGGGGTGCATATCTGGCATGATCAGTAAAACCCTTGGTTGCCAACAGTCGATCGTCAGCCCACACGGCAGCATCAGACAACTTGCCGGGGCGCTTCTCATGGATCTTTTGGCAAATCTCTCTGTCGACATTGTTGGTAAAGTGTTCTAGCAGGAAAAGCTCAATTGCCTCATTTAAATTTGTTACATTTTTACTTAAAAGCCAACGAGACAAACAATCACGGAGGTACTTAGCAAACTCAACATGCGTATGATTAGGCTTCTTCCTTGCATTACGAAATTTAAGGCGATAGGCTTCTGGTCTGAGTTCATAAGCCTTAAGGATAGCCTGCTTTAAATTATCATACTCTGCTAAGTCCTCCACTGACATCATATCATATGCCTCGAGCGCTTTTCCCTTGAGAACATTTGCCACCAATCCCGCCCAGCGTTCCCGTGGCCACTCGAACTCCCGTGCTTTCTTTTCAAATCGCTGGAACCATTCAGTGACTTTTTCCTCGTCAAAAGCGGGAACGAGCTTCAGGCTAAAAGACAACTTTAACTCGCTAGATTCCTCCCTGTGTGCCTTGTCCCCTTGTGTACCTACTCCCGTCTACCTCAACTTTGGTTCTTTGTAACTTCATTGTCATTCTCTGTGTTTCTAACCTCTCCTGCATCTCTCTCTCTTCTCTTTTCTCCTGCCTTTCTCTCTCTTCTCTTTTCTCCTTCCTTTCTCTCTCTCTCTCTCTCTTGCATTTCCAATTTCTTCAACTCTAGTTGTACTAGAGCATCACTCGATAGCCCTACCGGGGCAAAAGTAGGGGGTGGTGTAGGAACATAAGTGGGACGGTAACGTGGCTGAATCGTAGAAAGTCCGGCTGGGATAAATGTGGGGGGGAGGTGTAACCTGGTTCTGTGCCGCCCAGCCAGAGGCAGGAGTAGAGTGTAAAGGATAAAAATGGAGTTGAGTAAGTTGGGGCACACCAGGGGGCACGTCAGGCAACGAACTGGGAGTGTGCGGCGGAGAGCGTGCAGGTGTGATATAGCCTCCTGCCGGTACAGGCTCAGCCTCCTCTCGAACATCATAATAATACTGCCATATATACTGCTGACATGCTTCTTCCGTGGTAAGAAGAGACCCCTCTACTCCCAACACTGATGCTATCAACCTCAATTCCTCCATCCTTCTCAACTGCATCTGTGCCCATTCTGGAGAACTCCGAAGGAACACTCTCGCATCCTCCTCACTGGTGATATGCAACGGCACGACACTCTCCCCCTTCTCTCCTGCTTGTTGTTCAAACATAATAAAATATAAATGCTAGACACCTATTCTAAAAAAAAATCCTCTGATCCAAATATATCTTGTTAATACTGCTGGTGCTATTCTGATTATCCTGGCAAGGTCTCCACTGTTACGAATCTGGACCTCAGTTGTTTAGAGACGGTATACGAATATAACTACTAATGGAAATGCACTTTGTCTCTCTACCAAACAACACCATGACGCAACAGGTAAGAGCACTTTGAACACTTCCAGGCTCTTCTCAGGGCTTAAGGTGCACACTGCCCTGCTCCTATTGTGAATAATAAGTAGAACAGAAATAATTATGTAACTTACTAGCTACGAGAACTTGAAACCAACACCGGGATTAGCAATGCTGGGTTGGATAATCAAAACAGTTAAATACATATAGGCTACCAGCAGACATCAACGAAAAAAAGAGTGCACGTGTACTTCGAGCATAACAGGCTTGCGGTAATCCACTCTCAACCCAAGAGAGTTGCACATAATAATATTGCATACATATAATGAACTAACAATACAAGGCAGTGTCCTAATATGACTACTAACCTCGGGGTGATATTAGTAGAAGCAGGTTGCCCTGACCACCTCTAATATCACACCAATATATCCTGCTTCAACCTGGGCCCCCCAGTGAGTTACCGCCCAAACAATGAACTCTTAGAGTCCACCTCCCACACTCACTTAACTATGGGGGGCGTCCAGACTGAAGGTGGATTCCTAATTAATATTAAACACTCCGTTGCCTCAGTTCGAAACCCGAGATAGGGAACAAACAATGGCTGGGGCAGACCCGTCAAGGCTGCTGCCGGGTCATAAGCACAAACACTGGGAAAATATGTAGGGGTATGGATGTGTGTGTGTGTGGACTGTCTATGGGATTAACAGTGCTTATTAGTAAGGACCCCAGCAAGCCTCCCAGCTCTTCCCTACCACAGATTCCAAAGTAATCCACCAGAGGTACAGAACATAATTATGATGAAAATGGAAAGATAATAATAATGCTGATCAGAGGAAAAGGAAGAATTAAAAGAATTAAATGAATGTCTAGGATTCTCTATTGATTACGTTACGTTACTCTTATGCAAGCAAGGAAAAACAAAACAGGGGCAGACTGGTGTGCCACAAGAGAGAGCTATCACCACCTATATTGTCTGGCCGCCCACGAGAGAGTGGTGAGGCCTGGCCCTGGCAAAGCTGGCGGGAGCCAGGCTCAAACTAAGAGGGGGTTGCAAGATATCACCACACGATATGATAACACTAAGAAACTTCACAAGAATAACTTATACTAAAGTATTCATGTGTTAACAAATTAACTAAAACAGTGTGGCAGAGAAAATAAAGTACATCTTGATATTGCAACACAACTAAACTTGCAATGGTCACATAATTAATTAAACTCGTGTTGCTTAGCAACATCGCCTCCTCCACCGCGAGACTGGAGCAACATTCCTTCCTCCCCTCACCAGTCACAACTAGCTTGCAAATTACACTGTTGCCACTAAACTAACAACTTCATATACGAAACTAGCAACACTCTATTGGCACATTCTACACAAATGTTTATTGAGACAAAAATGCTTAGAGGCACGGCAAAACTAGTCATGTGCAATTGGAAGGATATCGGAGAGAAACTCACAATACCAGGTATTTCTAATAGACTTGGCACAGCTGCTGTCAGAAGTCAGGCGCCACTAGAGTCTGGCTACTCCTAGAAGACCCTGGTCATTGTGACAATATATATATGTATTTATGTATGTATATATTTGTATACAACACATAAAGGTACGGTATATATGAATTATTACAATACAACTTTTATCTGATTAGCTCTTTCAGTGTATTAGACTTCTTTTGGGAAGGGAAAGCCAATGCGGGATGTTTTGTCTAATTTTCGCTCACGATAACTTGTCCTAGCGTGGTAAGTATGGAAGCAAGTAGAATGAGACTATGCTCATTGAATAATATAGGTTAGGATGACCCTATGGAACTCTACTTCATGCACGTATGTATTCTGTGGCTTCCAGAGTGTAGGGTGGAGTCGGAACACCGAGTGTAAATTTTCAGCCGGCTTTGTCATATTCCACTAGCGATAAATCTCTGAAATAAGCACTTAATAAAGCAAGTAATGTATTTGAAACACAGTATGAGCTATGGTTTGTATAATGAAATCAACTTGACTTTCATACATCATTTGTAGCCCTCATAAATACATGCAGAAGTTGGCCTGTATACCAAGTCCCAAACCATCTCTCGTAGTCACACACACCTTTTCTCTAGCAAGGGTTGAAGGACATTGATAGTGCAATGGGAGTGAAGCCTAGAATGAGCTAACCAAATGCAATACTGGTCACTTTTGGCCAAAATCATCGATTTCATTGGTTCTGTTCCCGGCCAATCCCTTCCGGGCCTCCCATTCCATCCCCAACACTCATTTCTCACCACTACCATCGGTGAAGGCTTAGCATTAGACAGAACAGTTAACATAGGGTTTGTGGAAATTTGAAAGTTAACACCTGTTATGTATTATTCACCTTATTCAGTTATATCAGTGAATAGTTAACCACTTATGTTTTTTTTTTCTTTTTTCTATATTCCAACTACTCCCTCTCGGGCATAGGCTGATAGCCTTTACACTCTACCGCTGAACACGGTGAGGCCCGTGAGGTCTTTTTCCGGGATGGTCTGTACGCAGCCACATACTTTACCAGCGGCCCCGCCCACTGCCCAAGATGTACAAATATTATATTAGATTAGATTAACCTAATTTAACCTAACCTAACCTAAGCTAACCTAACCTAACCCTGATATAATATAATATAATATAACATAACACAAATAACAAAATAAAAATATAAAAATAGGCTACACTAGATGTTGAGTGGGATCGAACACTGGATTTTTGGATGCTAGGTGAGAGTTCTACTGACCGAGCTACAGAGCGAGCTAGTAGTGACGGTTTGAAGGGTATATTTAAACGCGGGAAACGGGGGGCGGGGCCAAGGGAGGCTTACATTTTCGGGCATACATAGAGGGTAAGGTATGTGGCTGCGTACATCCCCTCCCCTTGTTCCAGTCTAGGGAATGAGACGTGGGAAGTACCCACTCACGGCTCGAACCCAACTCCATCTCTGAAGCCTCGCCCCCGCACTTCACAGGCTCGGACCCTCACTCTCAGAACGCCACCTATTGAGCAATTAACTTAATAGGCATTGCCCCCCTGTAGCATATTTTGAATATGGGAATATTCATACAGTGCTATTTAATCAGAAAACAATGGGGGTATTTTGTTTTGGCGTTTCGGTGTGCTGTGGTAATGCACTGATACTAGGTACAGCACAAACTCCATCCCAATAATATCTTCCCATTGACATATTGGGATTCGAACCCGGGTCCATTGGATTACCAGTCCAGTGGCAAGACCACTCTGCCACACCTCCCCAGCGACGTGTTCTTAACTTTATTCTAGCTATATTTAGACGAGTTATGCAGTTTAAGAAGGATCTGTGGTACCAAAAAGGGTTAAGTGAGATGCTTTGAAGCCTAGTAATTGCTGGAAGCCTTTTTTAAACTAAATAAAATCGTCTAATAGTATCCGGAATCATCAGTTAAGAGGATGGCACCGGTACAGAGAGGGCTTAATTAATATTTTGCATCAAATGACATCGATCTCTTTACTCTTTCTTAGAAGAATGACTATGATTCAATATATATTTCACTGTTGTCTTTTTTGTTTTGTTTTATTCATATGGAAGTATCTCGTTGCATTACTATGATGCATTTGTAATAATACTTCTACTGTAGTAACAGAGCACTTGGGGAGGAGGGAGGAAGAGAATGGAAATGAAGGGGGAGAAGAGGGTGAATGCATTATGTATGGATGAAAATATACACTTACCGCTCGATGTACAGTCACTCACAATTGTTCTAGAACCTCCATATTTTGTATTAAGCAAGTATACTTTATAGACTAATATATGTAGGTAATTAGAATACATTAAGTTGTAAAAGCTATATCTGATTTGACTATTAACTTCATCCTTTACATAATCCCGAAGGTTACACTTTTATTAGGAAAAATATGAGCGAAATGACAGTTGACAGGTTAAATAGAATGTTAGTAATTATAATATACACGGGTGTTATATATAGTATAATGATAGGAAGAGGCAGACTATACTATTGGTGGTGATACAACAGTAGTAATAATTATAGTAAACACAGGTCTTATATAATTATAGGATAATGAGAATGATAGTTATAGTGGTGATATGACAGTAGTAATGATTACATAAATAGAAGAGTGAGAGAGATGTAACATTGCGGTGTGTAGAGAGAGATTGTGGGGAATTAGTAAGAGGAGGCGAGTTGATGAGACAAAATGCTTTTGACTCTACCCTTTCGAGAAGTACAATAAGAGTTGAACCTCCCCACTCATTCGAACAATACTCGATACATGGACGCACTGTGCCCCTATACAGAGTAAGAAGCCGTGTGGAGGTGAAAAAAGCCCCGGAAACGGTTGAGCACATCTAACTTCAGGGAAACTGTTTTTAGCAAGAGTGGTAATATGATCTTACCAAGAAAGATCAGAAGAAAAAGAAACACCAAGAATACTGAGAGAAGATGAAGTGTTAATATGTGTATTGTTGAAGTATAAGGGATAGATGTGCGGAAATTCTTGACGGGTAGATCAATGGAGAAATTGGGTTTGGGAAGCATTGAAAGTCACAAGATTCTCTCTGTCCCAGTCAAATATAGTTGATAGAATAGAAGATAGGCATGCTATGGCCTCATCGTGTGAGTTTTTGAGTGATTGCTTGCTGGGTCGTTGTGGAAAACTTATAGAATGATGTAAGGTAGACTAACCAGCATATGAGTGGATAGAACTTGAGGAGATCATTAATTAATATTAGAAAGAGAACTGGAGACAGGACAGAATCCTGAGGAACACCGAAGTTGATAGCTTGAGAAAGTGAGCGATGGCCGTCCACAACTGCAGCTATTGAACGGCCAGAAAGGAAATTACAAATAAAGGCATAGATCAAGGGATAGAAACCGAAAGAGGGTAGTTTGGAGATTAGAGATTTGTGCCTGACTCTATCGAAGGCTTTCGATATGTCTAGTGCGAAGGAAAAAGTATCACCGAAATCCCAAAATGAGGATAACCAAGAGACAGTAAGATGAAAAAGAAGATCATCAGTAGAGCGGCCCTAAAGGAAACCGACTATCCGGTCCATCCGTATGCCTTCTTAGTGTTTAGCCCAGAGAGAGCAGGAAGTACATCCATAGAAGATATTATGATATTAGGCATAAGTAAGAGAGAGGGGGGTGGAGAGGGAGGAACACCACCGGAATCAACTAAGGTAGTGTGATAGAAAGACAATACTATTGGTGGTGATACGACATTAGTAATGATAGTATGATACGACATTAGTAATGATAGTAGTCAGCAAAGTAGTTATGGTAGTGATTATAATTGTAATAATATTAATAAATTTAATATTTTTGTGATATGACCCAGCCAGGGCTCGAACCCAAGCCAGTTGTGCCGCACTCCAACACCTTAACCACTAGGTCACCGAGGAGTTTAAAAGTAGTGGCTTCATTTGGAATCAAATTCCATCCACCACCACCCGCTCCAACTCGTGGTCACATAGCTTGATGCCATACACACATACACCTCGCACACAAACACTAGCAGCTAAGTACTAGAGAAGGATACTTGTAATCTGGGGCACATTTAAGGCTTCTCTGAATAAACAAGTAGAGCCTAAATATATTTGATATGTTTCTGATATGACCCAGCCAGGGCTCGAGCCCAGGCCAGTAGTGCAGCACTCCAACACCTTAACCACTAGGCCACCGAGGAGTTTAAAAGTAGTTGCTTCATTTGGAGTCACATTCCATCCACCACCACCCGCTCCGACTCTTGGTCACGTAGCTTGAGGCCATACACACATACACCTCAAAAACAGAACATTAGCAGCTAAGTACTTGTAATCTGGGGCATATTTAAGACCTCTCTGAATAAACAAGTATATAAAGAAGATTATAATTGTAATCATAATAATTGTAGATTTTATTGTTTTTGGTTATAATGATAATAGTGTATAAGTTGATATCGATAGTAGTGAAGAAAACCTATTAGTATTAGTTATGGTGGCTGGCAGAGACATACCGTTGATGATGGGGGTAATGTTGATACGATAGTCTGTTTGTTTTTGGCTGATGGTTAAAGAAAAACCTCGATACTTAAGGGAAGGTTTTTTCTGGACCCTCTTTTCCCTCATGCTTAGCCCCATTAGTTTTGAGATTTTAAGATGTTCACCCCATTAGTGTGGGAATTTCAAGACCTTTCGCACCCTATTTTTGTCAATATTATGACCGTTCGTGACATTTAGATGTCGATTTTATCCTGGCGAGCGATAGCGAGCCTGCAATATAGGAGGAGCCGGCCAATGGCCGATATATTTTCCTACCAAAAATGCACAATTTATCTCGAAAGGTGGTCCTTGGTATATTTTTGTTAAGCTTGATGGAGGTCTAGAAAGAATATATATATAAATAATGTTTGAAATAGGTGAGTAAGCCAGATGAAGCCATGGCTGTTTACCGTCATCTGGACACACAAAACAAACCTAATATAATGACGATGTTAACACTGTCTCATCCGACCTCTTGTGGGATATTGCGACAGTTAATATTTTCATTATTGAGAATTCTGATTGATTCAGCCATTTTCAAACAATATGTTCAAAAAATCCTTCCCACACTTTTTCAAACTACAAAAAAAGGCCACCCAGGCCCCCTAGCACATAAAGGCCACCCAGGCCCCCTAGCACATAAAGGCCACCCAGGCCCCCTAGCACATAAAGGCCACCCAGGCCCCCTAGCACATAAAGGCCACCCAGGCCCCCTAGCACATAAAGGCCACCCAGGCCCCCTAGCACATAAAGGCCACCCAGGCCCCCTAGCACATAAAGGCCACCCAGGCCCCCTAGCACATAAAGGCCACCCAGGCCCCCTAGCACATAAAGGCCACCCAGGCCCCCTAGCACATAAAGGCCACCCAGGCCCCCTAGCACATAAAGGCCACCCAGGCCCCCTAGCACATAAAGGCCACCCAGGCCCCCTAGCACATAAAGGCCACCCAGGCCCCCTAGCACATAAAGGCCACCCAGGCCCCCTAGCACATACAGGCCACCCAGGCCCCCTAGCACATAAAGGCCACCCAGGCCCCCTAGCACATAAAGGCCACCCAGGCCCCCTAGCACATAAAGGCCACCCAGGCCCCCTAGCACATAAAGGCCACCCAGGCCCCCTAGCACATAAAGGCCACCCAGGCCCCCTAGCACATACAGGACACCCAGGCCCCCTAGCACATAAAGGCCACCCAGGCCCCCTAGCACATACAGGCCATCCAGGCCCCCTAGCACATAAATGTGTATTTTTTTGTATAGAAAAGTGGTCTAAGTTACAGGCTCATTATCGGTTGTCCAGAAAAACTCGACACCTGAATGGGGTGAAGCGTCTTATTATTACCAAACTATTGAAATGAAACGTCTTAAAATCTCCAAGCTAATGGAGCGAAACAGGGGAATTCCAAAAAGCCCCCTCGGCCCAAATATGGTTAACAAAGGTTACTGGTACCAGATTGCACTTGTTATTGTCTGTCATTAGTAGACTGGATAGAATATGATCGTAAATAAGTTAAGGATAAACACCTTTAAAATGGTTTCCTCAGTAAATGTAAATAGTATAGCTGTATCTCCACCAAAAACGTCATAAATCAGTAGTCATATGAATTAATTCAATGTCCACAGTAATTAACAACCTATTAGTTTTTTATCTGGATGTAGGTTTTATGAATTAATATGTGGAGATTTACATTTCAAATAACCACTTATATTTTGCTGGGAATAACATTACAATTGTATACTTATTGCTGATCAACACATGACGTCATAATGGTGTTGCTATATCAAAGAGTTATTGATATTTTATATATTATATTGTAACATATATATAATTTTAACAGTTAATAGGTGTCAGTGGGCCTTACAGTTGTTGTTGTTGTTGTTGTTGTTGTTGTTCCCCAAGCTGCCAGGCCGAACAGCCCTAAGGCCCCGAGCAAGACCAAGGCCATAACCGAGCGCCCCCACAGAACCCTCCCAGCCGACCACAATAAAGCATGGGTGACCGAAGCCACTCCATGGCGGGGAGCTGAGGAGGGCGACAGAAACGCCCGGGAAACCAAAGCCCCACCCAGGGCCCTGTGCCCCTCAGCAATTATGAAGAGAAAGCTGAGGGGCAAAGGAAAAAAGTGACGCTTTGGCTTCCAATCTTGGTAGATTGGGAGGTCAATCCACGGAAGAGACGCCGTCACTTGAGATCTAGAAAATATATAAGTAAAAGGAACAGTCAGAGTAAGCTATGGGTATGGCAGAGATCGCTCAGTTCTCACTCTGATAGACCAGCCCTTACAGTTGTTGTTGTAGTTCCCCAGACTGTCTGGCCGAACAGTCCCGAGTCAGGTAGACCGAAGCCGCTCCCGATGCGAGGGCCCCTCTCTCTAAGAGGGCAGTGGTGGGGGGGATCATCAGCCCACGGGCTTGTACCCCCGGGCCAATGACTCCACCATCCATAGCCCCCTTGCAGTTCCACCCAATCGGGCGATCTCGCCAAATGTGGTACAGGGAAAGAGACAGACTGATACAGCTAAGGTTGGGTAGACGATGCCAAACCTCATTCTGTATAGGACCAGCCCGCACACTGATCCTTCCACTAGTATGTAATGAGCGTGGACTGAAAATGGTTGTTGAAAATATTAATTATCTTTCGAGGATTTTAGTGATTCAAATAAAGAAGGCGTAACACTACTTAACCAATTATATTTTCATACTGAGAACTAAAATATATAATACACAACGAAACCTATAAGAAAGTTTAATATATTTGGTAATAGTGCTCGATGGAAACACAGTAAAGTTATTATTCTTATTTACATACTGGTGCCTTCATCTCTACCTTATAATACGACAGTGGTGTTAGTGATGGTGTTCGTGATGGTGGTGTTCATGATAGTGGTGATCGTGATGGTGATGGTGGTGGTGTTCATGATGATGGTGATGGTGGTGGTGATGTTTGTGATGGTGGTGGTGATGGTGTTCATGATAGTGGTGATCGTGATGGTGGTGTTCGTGATGCTGGTGGTGGTGGTGTTATACCTGATGATGGTGAAGGTGGTGGTGGTGTTGGATATGGTGGTGGTGGTGATTATGGTCCGGTGACAATGGTGGTGGTGATGGTGTTGTCGGTGCCGTGGTCATGTTGGTGGTGGTGGTGTTCGTGATGGTGGGGGTGGTGGTGGTGGTTGTTGTGTTTGTAATGGTGGTGGAGTGGTTGTGTTCGTGATGCCAGTGGTGGTGGTTGTGTTGGTGGTGGTGTTCGTGATGGTTGTGGTGTTTGTGATGGTGGTGGTGTTCGTGATGCGGGTGGTGGTGGTGTTTGTGATGTTGGTGGTGATGGTGGTGGTGTTTGTAATGTTAGTGGTGGTGTTCGTGATGATGGTGATGGTAGTGGTGGTGTTTGTGATGGTGGTGTTTGTGATGGTGGTGGTGGAGGTTTTGGTGTTCTCTTTGTGTGGTTATTACGCTCCATTTGCTCCCCCTCTCATCATAATTACCGCTCCCTTCCTTTGTTGTTGGGAGTACATCAAATTGACACTTTGGTATACCTTGTCCCCTCTTTACAATGCCATTAATAATTCCAATCATTCTCGCTCTCTCACTCTCACTAACTCACTCCATCACTTTATATATATATATATATATATATACTGTATATACTGTGCGCACGCACAACCATATACCCCCACATATACATACTGTATGTATCTGTATATACATATATCTACACATATATACTCGTCTATCTATCTATCTATTGCCTCACGCCGTGATCCCCGAAGGGATGGCCACGAACGAAACGCCCCATGCACCTCTGTCCTAAGTCAGTCGACGCCCCTCCTCCCATCCACCACCGCCTTCATACATATTCTTCTTCAGTCCATCCTTCCACCTCTTTTTCGGTTTACCTATCCCTCTCTGTCCTTCCACCTCGCTCTCGTACACCCTTTTAGTCATTCTTTCGCTTCCCATAAGTTCCATGTGGCCGAACCATCTCCAGGTGTTCCTTTTCACACTTTCCAGCACATCTACCTCCACACCACACCTCCTTCTTCCTTCCTCATTCGTCTGTCTATCCCTCCATGTAACTCTGCATGCACTTCTCAAGTAACTCATTTCCACCCCTCTCACTCTTTGTCTGAGTCTCTCCACCAATGTCCATGCTTCGCTTCCCCGTAAGTCGGTGTCGGGATTACCACACTGTTATGCAAGGACTTCTTCACTTCCATAATGACCACCCTATTTCTTGTTACTGCTTTCAGCATTCCTACAACCCTCTTCCCCTGTTGCACCCTCTCCTGCACTTATTCATCCATAGTCCCACCTTTACTCAACACACTGCCCAGACACTTAAAAGAGCTGAGTATCTCCATAGCCTGACCGTTCAACTTCACCTCATACTGTGACTTCACCCCTTTCGAAGACCATAACCTTGCTCTTCCCCGCATTTACCTTCAGATTCCGTTTTTCGCACACTGTTCCAAACATATTTACCACACCCTGCAACTCCCATTTATTATCACTCATCAGAACTGTATCATCAGCAAACAGCAGTACAGCTAGCTTCCACTCATTTCCCCCCCTTATCAGCGATACACCAACATCCACTGCTCTTCCTTGTATTTCTTTCATAACTCCATCCATATATACAGTAAACAACCACGAGGACATCACACACCCCTGCTTCAACCCAAAATTCAGATACAAAAATTCTCTCTGCTCATGCTCCACACGTACTGCCGCCTTTGCACCCTTATACATGCTGTTCACTGTTTTCAGCAACTTGCCATCTACTCCGTATATTCTAAGTACTTTCCACATACCCCCTCTATCCACTCTGTCATAGGCCTTCTCCAAGTCCATAAAGGCAACATACAGCTTTTGTTGCTTCACCAGATATTTCTCCACAACACATTTCAGGGTAAAAATCTGACCTACACATCCTCTTCCCTTCCTAAAACCGCCCTGCTCATCACCTATCCATTTCTCCATTCTCGCTCTCACTCTCTCAATCACTACCCTACTGTACACCTTCCCTACTACGCTTAGAAGAAATATTTCTTCGTTGGTTACCACACACTCCTCTTTCCCCTTTACCCTTATATTGGGGGACTATTATGCCTGTCTTCCAGTCATCAGGTGCACTCCCCTTCTCCCATGCTAGTTTGCACATTTTCCATACCCATTCGATCACTATCTCATCACCATACCTCAGCATTTCCCCACACACTCCATCTATTCCTGGTGCTTTCCCCAACTTCACTCTTTTCATGGCTTCACACACTTCTGACCTCCTAATCCCCACCTCCTCCTCCACTACCTCTCTTCTCCCTCCCATACCCCATCCAACTATGTTTGTTGGTTATTCATTCCCCACATTTAGCAATTTGTTGAAGTACTCCCTCCATCTTTCGACTCTCTCTTGCTTCTCGGCTAGCACTCGCCCATTCTTATCTTTCACACCCTTACTGTTTCCCATGCTACCTTCCTTAACTTTCTTGACTTCTTTCTAGAACAGTTTGTTACACTCCCTCCAATTTATACTCAGATTCCTTCCAAATTCCTCATCTACTCTTCTCTTACTTTCCTTCACTACTCTCTTCACCACTCTCTTTTTCTCCACGTACCTCGCTCATTTCTATCTCTCCAAATATTTATTCCCTCTACTACCCAAACACTCTATATGCTTTCTTCTTGTCTTCCACAGCTATTTTTACCTCTTCTGTCCACCATGCTGTACCATTCATTCCCCTCCCTCTTCTACTTACTCAACACACCTCCTCACATGCTGCACAGAACTCTTCCTTAAACACTTTGCTCATATCCTCTACTTCCTCCATACCTTTCAGGTCAAACCTACCTAATCGTCTTTCTACTGCCCTCCTGTACTCTTCCCTGATTGCATTCTCCTTTAGCCTCTCCACCCTCCTCGCCATTCCACCTTCCTCTGTATGGACGCGGTACTAATATTGGTGAACAAAATCTAGGGGTTTTGTCTTCATACTTCACACACCAACTGTATTGAACATTGATTGTTTAGGCTAAGCAACCCCAATATACACACTTTATTAATGTCAGAGTCGCCACTGTTATATAATATAACAAATGATAATACTATTGAATATTCTTTATGGATATATTTACCAACATATTTTTTCATTACCTCTACTACTGTACCATGATATACAGTATATGCGATACTAGACCTATATATTCTAGTCGAAACTAATTTTTGCTGTTATATGATTATCAAACGTTGCTCAGGTTGATTCTACGCATTTGAATATGGCATTTACAAAGACATTTTATATTCATAAAGGACTGTAAGATGATTAAAAACATTAAAATCAATTACACATGTTAATTCACTATCAGGATTTTCATAGTTGACTGCGAAAACGTAATTTCGGACTGACAAAGTATGTATTGTAGTGACCAATGAAATAACATATTCATATAAAGCGACCAGTAACATTATATTAACATTAAACATAGGGTTGAGTTCATTGGTTTACATCAGTGTAGTGTGATAATGTTGTAATTTATGCACCTAATCAAATTAACCCATAGTATATCAATAGTACGGTTAGGTCATAACCAAAGCTTGGTTGATTATCTTTAAACTTGACATTTTAGTCATTGTGTATTTGGTCATTAAATATTCAACGAGGTAAGATAAGATAGATAATTAATTTCCTCACATTTAACAATTTAAATTAACCACAACGCATACTTTATAATTCACGTATAATGTCTGTAATGGGAATATATAATCACGAAACATACCCTAAACAGCTGTGAGCACAATATTACATTACAACTCGCAACAGACTGCATTATTATGCTATATATTGCATTTAACACGTCGTTAAAAGTAGTGTCATGTCGGATCCCTATTATAACATGGTTAATGATAATAACACATAATACATAGTTGTTCTGTTTATCAACTCTGCGAAGCAGAGTGGTATCGCGCATACAGATCCCACCCATATACTGCAGTGCACCACCATTCAGCTTGTCTGTCGTCGTCGTCGTCGTCCGTCGTCATCGTCGTCGTCGTCCGTCGTCGTCGTCCGTCTGTCTGTCCGGAAACTCCTCCTAGACAGTTCAATGGATTTTCACCAAATTTCACAGGTATATTCGTTTGGTCAATGCGAAGGTCAGTCAAAAAGAAATATTCCATTTAACTTAAAGGTTAAGGTCAAAGGTCAAGATTAAAAATAAGGTAATTATTTCATATTTTTTAGTTCTTACTCAAATGTCTTCATTTTCACTATACAAGTTACTGGTAACCTATATATCGTATTGACCAAATTTTAGGTATATATTCTTAAGGGTAAGGTCAAAGGTCAAGGTCAAAGGTCAAAATACATTTTTCAGTAGTATTTCTTATGCTAACTGTTAGATTCCCACTAGGGTTACCATGTATATTCGGAATACCTAGGCCAAGGTCATGCAAGAAACTATACAATTCCATAAGAAAGGTCAAGGTCACAGGTCAAGGTCAAATAAAAGGTCAATATGCTATTTTCTTTACTTTTCATGCAAACTTCACAACATTTAGTGAGATAGTTGCACTTTAAATGAAAAGGAAAATAATACATTTGGACAGACATATCATAAAGGTCAAGATAAAGGTCAAAGGTCAAGGTCAACTATTCTATTAATATATATGAAACTAACTGATGGGTTTTAATAAAATTAGGCATGCTTATTTGATTTTTCGGGGCAATGTCAATAAAAAAAAATAAAAAAATGCTCTTACATTAAGGTCCAGGTCACAGGTCAAGGTCAAAGATCAACTTTTACTATTTATTTTACTTTTTACTCAAATGTCTTCATTTTCACTATACAAGTTACTGGTAACCTTGATATTTTATTGCCCACATTTTAGATAAATATTCTAAAGAGTAAGGTAAAAGATCAAGGTCAAAGGTCAAAATAGGTGTTCTACTAGTATTTCTTATACTAAGTGTTAGATTCTCATTAGGCTTACCATGTATATTCGAAATACCACTCTGCGAAACAGAGTGGTATCGCGCACACAGATCCCTCCCGTTTACTGTGCACCACCATTCAGCTTGTCTGTCTTCGTCGTCGTCCGTCTGTCTGTCTGGAAACTCCTTCTAGACCGTTCGATGGATTTTCACTAAATTTCACAGGTATATTCATTTGGTCAATGCGAAGGTCAGTCAAAAAGAAATATTCCATTTAACTTAAAGGTTTAGGTCAAAGGTCAAGGTTAAATATAAGGTCAATATTTCATATTTTTTAGTTTTTACTCAAATGTCTTCATTTTCACTATACAAGTTACTGGTAACCTATATATCGTATTGACCACATTTTAGGTAAATGTTACTAAGGGTAAGGTCAAAGGTCAAGGTCAAAGGTCAAAATAAGTTTTTCAGTAGTATTTCTTATACTAACTGTTAGATTCTCACTAGGGTTACCATGTATATTCGGAATACCTAGGCCAAGGTCATACAAGAAACTATACAATTCCATAAGAGAGGTCAAGGTCACCGGTCAAGGTAAAAAAAAAAGGTCAATATGCTATTTTCTTTACTTTTCATGCAAACTTCACAACATTTGGCGAGATAGTTGCACTTTAAATAAAAAGGAAAATAATACATTTAGACAGACATATCATAAGGTCAAGATAAAGGTCAAAGGTCAAGGTCAACTATTCTATTAATATATATGAAACTAACTGATGGGATTTAATGAAATTAGGCATGCTTATTTGATTATCCGGGGCAATGTCAATAAAAAAAAAAAAAAAACTCTTACATAAATGTACAGGTCACAGGTCAAGGTCAAAGATCAACTTTTACTATTTATTTTACTTTTTACTCAAATGTCTTCATTTTCACTATACAGGTTACTGGTAACCTTGATATCGTATTGCCCAAATTTTAGATAAATATTCTAAAGGGTAAAGTCAAAGATGAAGGTCAAATGTCAAAATAGGTTTCTACTAGTATTTCTTATACTAACTGTTAGATTCTCACTAGGCTTACCATGTATATTCGGAATACCACTCTGCTTCGCAGAGTGGTATCGCGCACACAGATCCCACCCGTATACTGTGCACCACCATTCAGCTTGTCTGTCGTCGTCGTCTTAATTTTCACTATACAAGTTACTGGTAAGCTATATATCGTATTGACCAAATTTTAGGTAAATGTTCCTAAGGGTAAGGTCAAAGGTCAAGGTCAAATGTCAAAATAAGTTTTTCAGTAGTATTTCTTATACTAACTGTTAGATTCTCACTAGGCTTACAATGTATATTTGGAATACCTAGGCCAAGGTCATGCAAGAAACTATACAATTCCATAAGAAAGGTCAAGGTCACCAGTCAAGGTCACCAGTCAAGGTCAAATAAAAGGTCAATATGCTATTTTCTTTACTTTTCATGCAAACTTCACAAAATTTGGTGAGATAGTTGCACTTTAAATGAAAAGGAAAATAATACATTTGGACAGACATATCATAAAGGTCAAGATAAAGGTCAAAGGTCAAGGCCAACTATTCTATTAATATATATGAAACTAACTGATGGGTTTTAATGAAATTAGGCATGCTAATTTGATTTTCCGGGGCAGTGTCAATAACAAAAAAATACTCTTACATAAAGGTCCAGGTCACAGGTCAAGGTCAAAGGTCAACTTTCACTATTTATTTTACCTTTTACTCAAATGTCTTCATTTTCACTCTACAAGTTACTGGTAACTTGATATCGTATTGCCCAAATTTTAGATACATATTCTAAAGGGTAAGGTCAAAGATCAAGGTCAAAGGTCAAACTAGGTTTTCTACTAGTATTTTTTATACTAACTGTTAGATTCTCACTAGGCTTACCATGTATATTCGGAATACCTAGGAAATGGTCATGCAAGAAACTATACAATTCCATATGAAAGATTAAGGTCACTGGTTAAGGTCAAATATAAGGTCAATATGCTATTTTATTTACTTTTCATGCAAACTTCACAACATTTGGTGAGATAGTTACACTTTAAGTGAAAAGGAAAATAATAAATGTCGAGACATAAAGGTCAAGATAAAGGTCAAAGGTCAAGGTCAACTATTCTGTCGATATATATGAAACTAACTAATGGGTTTTAATGAAATTGTGCATGCTTATTTGATTTTCATGGGCAATGTCAATGGAAACAAAAATGTACTCTTACATAAAGGTCAAGGTCACAGGTCAAGATCAAAGGTCAACTTTTTTTATTTATTAAAAAAAATTACTAAAATTTTGGAAAACTGGCTGTATTATGGCTTATTACTTAAATATTATATATATCAAATTTCACATAAAAATTGTAATAGTTAAGGTCAGAGGTCAAGGTCAAAACAAGAGTATTTGTCATTTTCCCAAAACTCCTCCTAGACTGTTTAATGTATTGTCACAAAATTATACAGGCAAATTCAGTTGGTCAATGCGACGGCCATCCAAATATATGTATTTTATTTTAAGTCAAAGGTCAAAGGTCAAGGTCACAGTATATGATCACTATTTGTAATAAATAAGTTTTTATACAAATTACACCATAGTCATAATGCTAGTTAATACGAACATTGCTCTTAAGCTAACTAAATCCTCGATTAGAAATTCTAAGGTCGAAGGTCAAGGTCAAAGGTCGAAATATGATTTTTACTAGTATTTCCTATTTAATGTAAGATTCTCATTAGGCATATCATGCATATTCGGAATGCCTAGACCAAGGTCATACAAGAATAAACATAATTCCATTTGATAGGTCAAGGTCACCATAAAATATGAGGTCAATATGCTAATTTCTTTACTATTCATGTAAATTTCACAAAATTCATTGAGAGTTGTGCTTTAAGGGAAAATTAAAATGTAAATTTTTCAGACATCATGAACGTCAAGATTAAGGTCAAAGGTCAAGGTCAACTATTCTTTTAATACCTCTGAAACTAACTGATGCTCTTTAATGAAATTTGACACATTTATTTGATTTTCTAGGGTTACATCAAAGCAAACAAAAATATAATCCTAAATAAAGGTCAAGGTTGCAGGCCAAGGTCGAAAGTTAACCTTCATCATAAAAAATACAATTTTTTTGATAAGCTGACGACTTTTAGTTGCATTTTACTTAGATAACATATATTTCAATAATATATATATATTATAATACTTAAGGTTAAAGGTCAAGGTCAAAGAACAAAAGAAGAGTGTTAATAATAATAATTTTCTTTAATCCCTGTCTATCGGGGCCGGACTTAAGTCCGTCTCTAAAAATCTGTACTATGTGGAGGGGGCTGACTTAAGTCTGTGTGCAATTTTGGCGTAATATTGGCTCTGAGAGAGAGACAAGCGATGGGAGGAGCATAGGTTACCTCATGACCGCTCGCCACTGCCGCTGTGGGCCTACTGACATGTACTCCACACTACTCCACCCTCCCTCCCTCGCTACACACGTAATTATGTAACGAAATGACCGTATTTTAGCGATTTTGCCCTTCGGTTGCACGATCGTTGCAAGACAACCAATGATCGTAGAAGGATGGTTCTGGTGTCATTGGAAATCTCAATTTATGCCCTTTCAGGGATACATGATTGTATTATGCTCTGGCTCTTGTTTATGTATGAAAAAGAGCACGGAAACAAGGCCATTTATGGTAAAAACTCCTCGCTGGGCGGCACGGTGAAATATACTCCACCACCCGCTCTTATTGTGTTAAACTCTTCCTAGACTGTTTAACCCTTTGTGAACCGGTGACGTATTTTTTTATTGTATTCTAGCTATAATAAGACGATTTTGTGGAGCTTATGAAGGATCTGTGGTAGTAAAGAGGGTTAATTAGGATAGTTGAAAGCCTGCTAATTTGATGGCGTGCCTTCATAAACTAAATAAAATCATCTTAATATCCAGTATGGAATGAAACCGACAGAACTGTACTGAAAGGGTTACGTATCGTCACCAAATTTTGCTTGCAAATTCGGTTGGTCAATTCAACGCTTGTCCAAATTTTGTGTTTATGTTATTCAAAGGTAAAGGTGAATGGTGAAGCTCACAGATTATGGTAACTATTTCTTTCTTATACATATTTTAAATATGAATTACACCATATTCAAAATACTACACAATAGTGTTATGCTGACCTTATTAAAGCACAAGGTGTGTTCGAAGCTGAAATACACTAAAGCAGTGCTAATTCTACATATACAGTATTTGTGACAGCTATATACTAGGTACGAATGTGAAGTTGATTTCATGTTACAGGACATTACTCATACTGTCTAACAAACATATTAGTTTCTAAAATTCCTATAGGCAACTTTTTTCCAGCTGATGGTAAATTGAATCCCTTAGCAGCAGATTTCTCGATATTTAAAGGAATAATATGAAACTACTATGTCTCTGTGTCGTATCAATGCCAAGTTTCCAAAATTCACAACATATTTCACTACAAAATCTACGTTCTAACTGAGTAACCAAGATAGCAACATGGCAATTTACCCTCAGCTGGAAAAAAATAGACTATAGTTATATCATCGACCTATTGCGAGGGTATTATGATGAAAGAAATAGAAATAATTATGTTTCACCTAGGCCACAACTGACTGTGAGACAAAGGGACTTCCACCCCCACCAAGCAAGCCCAACGGAGCTATGAATGAACAATAGACTTACAGTATATGGGAAGAATTTTAACTGAATACTTCAACGAGATAAGTTTCGTTTGGTGTGTTATGATACTTTTCGCACTAGGGCGTGTTATATTGAACAAAAATTAGCAAGAAAAGCTCCACCTGGCAGTATTCTTCCCTACAGAAACCACCGCAATGAAAACTTTTAATGCTGATTAACTCAATTTTGTTTTCGTTATATAAAACTATTGAGTTTTATACTTTTGTAAGTGGTATCCTTATTACATTAATAAATATATATATATTATATATATATATAATATATATATATATATATATATATATATATATATATATATATATATATATATTATATATATATATATATACAGTATACTGTATATATATATATATATAATTATATACAGTATACATAATTATATATTTTTCTTTTTTTCTTTTTTCTATATTCCAACTACTCCCTCTCGGGCATACACTGAGAGCCTGTACATTCAACCGTTATGAACAGTGAAGCCTGTGAGGTCTTGTTCCAGTCTAGGCAGTGAGACATGTAAAGCACTTTTTAGCTGCAACCAGACCATGCTATCTTGCCTCTATAGGATGCAAGGGGCTAAGTTGCTCACTCGCAGCTCAAAGCAGCCCATCTCTGAAGCTGCCTCACTCCCGTACTTCACTGTCTCATCTCCTAGACTCGGACCCTCACTCTCAGAACGCCACCTATTGAGTAATGAACTCACTAGGCATTGCCCCCCTATGGCCTATTTTGAATATGGTAATATTCATACAGTGCTATTTAATTAACCCTGGACAGGTAATGCCGTTGCATTATTTAACACGCGTGGTGCGCAAAACGTGTTTGTTTTAGTTTGTGCAGACCCAAATGTCGCTCGCGGGTATATCGACCTGCAGCCAGTCAGTGTGCTGTGGGCCTCAGTCAGGTGTGGAGGTGCTGATCTGGGAGTGATAGGCATCTTAGCCAGATGGTGGGTGAACAAGCTCACACAGAGTAGTGTGTCTGATTTTGCCATACTGTGGGTCTGATGTTGCCATACTTTGGGTCAGGAATTTTTGCCACATGATTTCATTTACCTCCATATAATATTTTGTATAGTATCTATTGTACTCAGATCTCGGTTATTGCACTTTGGTATTACAATAAGAGCATGTAGGAAGCACTATGTTGATTTTTGTTTGATTCCAAGTATTCATTAGGTATCCCAATGAATTTTTGAAAATGGGGCAAATTTTTTATGGGGTCAAAATGTTAACCCTTTTTGCAACTTTGCACTTCTCTCAACGAATGGGGACTACAGGGTCGTCCTTCATACACCAATCAGCCCCACCATTCCCGTCCACAATCTCAGAGTCCCAGCACCCTCAGGACAACTTTAGTATTTTTTTTTATTTGTTAAGCAAGACTAACTTAACCCTTAAAAAGCGGCTCACCACATAAGTCGTATTTAATAAAGCTGGACTATGTGGCGGCGCTCGACATAGGTCGAGTGGCAATTTCAGCACGTAATGTTGCTGAGAGAGAGAGAGAAGTGGTGGCAGGAGACTAGCGAGCGTATGACTGCTCCAGACCACCGCGGCGAACCTACTGACACGAATCTCAGCTCCCTCCTCCCTCTCTCACTCGCTATATACGGAATTGTATCGGGAAAGTGGCTAATTACCTGCTTTTTGCACTCGCGTTGCACGGTTATTGCAAGAAAACTAGCCATCATAAAAGGATCGTTATGGTGTCATTCGAAAGCTCTGTTTATGCCCTTTCAGGGATAGATACTTGTTTTACGTTCTGGGTCTTATTTAGGCATGAAAATGATCACGTAAACAGCCCTATTTTGGCTAAAAACACCCCGGCGGTACATATAAATAAACCGCATAGGCCGCTAAAGAAGGGTTAAAACCTCTACTTATTTTTTTATTAAATTATTAAAAAATACTAATTACATTTCAATATCCATCATTTACTAACATAATAATTGAAGGATCTATATATTATTTTTAGCTACTTTGATTACATTTCTAAGTCTTCTGGTTTGGGAGATATTTGAGGTCAAAGTTGACATTGCAAATTTGCAACGACACTACCAGAAAAATCAAATTTTATAACGTTTCCTGTCCAGGGCAGGGAACAATGAGGGTATTTATATTGCATTTCGGTGAGCTTTGTGGTAATGCACTGATACTAGGTACAGCACAAATTCCATCCAAATTATATCTTCCCATTGATATATTGGGATTTGAACCCGGGTCCATTGGATTATCAGTTCAGTGGGAAGACCACTCCACCACACCTCCCCTGTGTAATTATTATATATATATATATATATATATATATATATATATTATATATATTATAAATATATACTGTATATATATATATATATATATATATATATATATATTATAATATATATATATATGAATATATATATATATATATATATATATATTATATATATATATATATATATATAATTATGCTCACATTCAACCTGTCCCAAGAAGGGTGACCGCTCTCAACCCTCCAACTATCGTCCAATTGCTCTCATCTCTTGTCTTTCTAAAGTTTTTGAAACTATTCTTGCTTCCAAATTTCTTAAGCATTTCTCTTCTCATATTCTGCTCTCAGATCGCCAGTATGGCTTCCTTAAGGGTGATCTTCTTTCATATCTTACTAACTCTTGGTCATCCTCCTTTCGGGAATTCGGTGAGACTTTTTCGATTGCACTAGACATATCGAAAGCCTTCGATAGAGTCTGGCACAAATCTTTAATTTCTAAACTACCCGCCTTCGGTTTCTATCCCTCTATCTGTGCCTTTGTCTCTAATTTCCTTTCCGGCCATTCCATAGCCGCGGTTGTGGATGGCCATTGTTCACTTCCTCACCCTATAAACTCCGGTGTTCCTCAGGGCTCTATCCTATCTCCTATTCTCTTTATAATTTTTATAAATTATCTCCTCAACTGTACTTCAATTCCCATCCATTCATACGCAGACAACTCAACCTTACACTACTCCATTAGTTTTTCAGAACGCCCCAGCCAGCAATTCCTCAACGACAAACGTATTGAAGCCATAGAACTCTTAAATTCTGATCTAAATACTATCTACAATTGGGGCAGAGAAAACCTTGTTAACTTTAATGCTTCCAAAACCCAATTTCTCCATCTATCTACCCGTAAAGAACTCCCAGCGGTCTATCCCTTATTCTTCAACAATACAAAATCAATCCCTCATCTTCTCTCAATATTCTTGGTGTCTCTTTTTCTTCTGCTCTCAGTTGGAAGGACCATATTACCAGTCTTGCTAAGGCAGCCTCCCAGAAGCTGGGTGTGCTCAACCGCCTTAGGGGGTTCTTTTCCCCTGCACAGCTTCTTGCTCTGTACAGGGGCATAGTGCGTCCTTGTATTGAGTATTGTTCACATGTGTGGGGAGGTTCCTCTCACACTGCTCTCCTAGACAAAGTTGAAAGGAAGGCCTTTCATATCATTAACTCCCGTCCACTCACCAACTCTCTGCAATCTCTCTCTCTCTGCCGCAATGTTGCATCTCTCTCGCTATTCTATCGCTACTATAATAATCAGTGTTCCTCAGAGCTTTCCCAGTGTATAGCACCTCCTTTACGTAGGGCACGTGATACCCGTCTTGCAACTCAGTCCCACCCCTACTCTGTGCAACTCTCCAACCCAAGAGTGAAACGTTACTCTCAAACTTTCTTCTACTCAACAGCTGAGCTCTGGAACTCTCTCCCAGAACCAGTCTTTCCATCTTCCTATGACTTAAATTGCTTCAAACTCCGTGTGTCCAGGCATTTTGGCTCGAACGTCCCTTGATTTTGGCCCTGTCACTCTTTCAACTGTGGGGGAGGCACTCGCTATAGGCAGTTCTGCCTTTTGCCTCCCTCAATCACATAGAAAAACAAATATATATATATATACTGTATATACAGTATACAGTATATACCCGGAGAGATTAGAATGATTTAGTGGCTCACGTGTATTTGTGATATACTGTATACTCAATATATATATATATATATATATATATATATATATATATATATATATATATGCTGTACATATATATATATAGATCATTTATAATATAAACATAGTGCAAATATTCACTATGATACTGGAGGAATGAAACACATAAACACTGCTTTGATTAACTGTAAAATATACAATATATTATGTCTATCTGAGTATATAGATATATAGACATATATGTTGTACATTTTACAGTTAAACCCTTCTTTACCGGCGACGTCTTTTTTATACTATTCTAGCTATATTTAGAGGATTTTGTGCAGTTTAAGAAGAATTTGTGGTAGTAAAAAGGGTTAAGTGAGATAGTTCGAAGCTTGTTAATTGCTGGAGGCCCTTTTTAAACTGAATGAAATCGTCTAATAGTAGCCAGAATAAAGTTAAAAGACGGCGCCGGTACAGAAGGGGTTAATCAAAGCAGTGTTTATGTGTTTCATTCCTCCAAACAGTGTCATAGTGAATATTTGCATGATGTTTATATTATAAAATTTGATCTATTCCTTTACCATCCCTCTCTCTCTCTCTCTCTCTCTCTCTCTCTCTCTCTCTCTCTCTCCCCTGCCTCCACCCTATCCGCCTTTTCTGCTGGATGGTTAGCAAACAAACATTATTAATATTTATGATACGAATATGTTTTGGGGAGCGAGACGCGTTTTCTCGCCCCATTGTTTTCTTTCTGTTTCTCTTGGTAACATTTTAGATTGCTTCACCAATATTTTATTTTAATTTGCAATCACTAACTTGTGGTAACTTTACCTAATCATTTAAAAAATGTATATGAAGGAGAAGAAGGAAAAATAAGAACACCCAAAGATTGTACTTAGATGCTGTAGTTTTTGTAGGTGAATGTTCCTATATATTTTAATTTGGTGCGCTAGGTAACTCGTCTGGAAGAGCTGGTACATTTTGAGAAATAAAAAACGAATTCATTATTATTGGTATTTGTTATACCTGCATCGCCAGGAAGTACACACACTAAGACACTTACACACACAAGAGCTGCGTCAGTCATCATGAGGCCGAGGAAGAATGGGGAAGCCCGCTCTCCACTGTTTTCTGCAACCCCGATGGAAGTCTCACACTGCCGTACTACACCTCCGTAACTCCGCCCCAGATTCACCCCTTGTTGACATCATTACCTAACCCCTAACTCACCTGTTACCCGCACAACTACCTTTACTTGAGATAGCTGGTCCAATGTCGAAGGGACACAACTCCCTCCCTCTACACCCAAGTGAGAGTGACCTTTTTAACCCCAAGACCAAGATAAGCAAGAGAAACAAGAAGCCCGCCAAATACCAAATGGTAGAGAGGACTTGTTAGCTCACCTACCCATGTAGTTCGTCAACACTTTACAAGGTTGATTACCCGTAGCTTTACAAGTCCAAACCCTTCGGTTCTTTACAAGGCCAACCTGACACTTCACAAGGTAATTTTCTCCAAACCAGTGCTTACAACACCAACCTAACGCTTTACAAGGTCCACCCTGTAGCCAGAAGCAGACAAAGCCAAGCCAGACGGCCACAGCCGTATATACAGTATACTGTATATATATATATCTCTCTCTCTCTATATATATATATAAAATATAAGAGAATTACAGTATATCCTATTGCAAAAGAGATCGGCCATCTTTTTCCTTGGAAGTCAGTTTGGTGCTGTAACTTTAAAAGCACGGTATGATCATGTAGAATTTGATTTCAAAGAACATTATTTGTTTTGTATCACCTTTGCCTAATGTTTGTTATGAGTGTGTGGGTGTAAATACAGGCTGATGACAACAAGGGCACCAATAAGGCGGAATATTAGCGTTCTCTGCTTACATCAGTAGTATGCATGGCATGTAATCTTTACCAAGTATATATTACATATTATTTGGTAGATTTGTTTACCTGAAGCCTATTAATTCCGGAGCCAGTCTTGTAGTGTTGTCAATATTGTGTTAACGACATTTACATTATACTGTATGTTCTCCGAAGTCGGGGGTTCATACAATTAACCCATAAACGGCGAGCGTCCTCATATGAGTCCGTACTGGGCAAAGGCGAGCGTCCTCATATGAGCCAAGGCCTAAAAAAAAACTTTTAAAAGGCCCCAGTAACACTTAAATAAACAGAAATGGTGTTTAAGTGAGATAGTTCCCTCCATATCTCGTATCACTCCTCCACATGTGTCAAAATCCCTTCCTTCCCCCCCTCCCCCTTCAATTATCACCTATTTGTCCTCTTATTCCCATATTTATTGGTGTTTTTATCATGCCAATATCTCCAAACCGGTCTAAGCCGTGCTCATGTTGCTAGAGAGGGTGTAGAATGTCTGAGAGTGTGAGTAAGTCAGTCTAGCTCCAGGCTCCTAGAAGGGAGGGTGTGGCTCGCCTCAGCTCCACACTTGATGAATGGCCGGTCGGCAATTATTCGCGATTTTTACCATCTAAACACTATTCCCACTTGTTTTATTGTTGTTACATGTTCCTATCTTCATATTAAACATAAAATAGGCGCATATGCAAAAGTAATAACGATATTTATTGTAAAATTACGATTATAGGTGGGAATGGAGCCTACTATGTCCGCCCAGTTGGGTGATGTCCATTACACATAACTCGCCGTTTTTGGGTTAATGAAACTTTCTGGGATGTGTATATAAATATATAACGAGTAATTTCCATTTATTTCCTTCATAATTGAATGTGGAATGTAAATAGCATTAACATACTTTCTTGTTTATGAGATATTCTGGTGACAATCAAAACATACTTATTTTTGTTTTGTAACTCTATAATTATCTTTTTACACCCTGGATGGTTGCTCCAAATGTTGTATCAACTCCAAAGTATAACCTGAAAATCCATCAATATCTTTATTATGTATAATTAATTATAATAATAATTAATATTTATAGGAGGATAGAGATGGAAAGAAAGTCAGATATAGAAGAAGAGAGTATAGAGAGATAAATGAGATACAGATGGAAAAAGAGAAAGTATAAAGAGATGGACAACTGAAGACAACATAAAAGAAAGGATTGAGAGAAAAGAAAGGAGTTAGAAATAGAAGGGAATAAAGAAAGGAAATACAAAATAAGGATAAATAGAGAGGAAGGAAGGGTAGACAAAGACCAAAAAAAAAAAGCAAAGAAGAACAGGGTGAGGAAATCGAGATAGCATGAAAGACGAACTCAGAAAGTGGTGTAATGAAATATAGGATAGAGATCGAGAGGATATATAAACAATAGAGAAAGAAGGGTATTATAGAGATATATAGAGAGAGGGGAAGAACAGAGAGAGGACATAGACAATTTAGTTTTCAGTAACAATGAACATATGATAAATAATGTAGAGATTGGTGACCACCTAGGAAATAGCGATCATAAATCTATTTATTTTAATATACAATGGACAGGGAATGCTAAAGAGAATACGACACTTATCCCAGATTTCAGAAAAGCCGATTATGGTGGGCTAAGAAGAGACTTAAGGGTGGACCCTATTGTTAAGCGATTAAGTCAGGATATGCCAGAGTTAAACTTGCCACCTACATATAACCAGTTTATTGCTTCACTCCACAATGCTCAAAATAAATATATCCCTAAAAGAAGATTTAGATCGACGCAGAACCAACCAAAATGGATGACTAATAAGCTAATAGATCTTATAGGAAAAAAGAAAGGAATATATCGAAAAATAAAGAAAGGTGAAAATCATTTACATATATACTATCAGACTCTATCAAGACAGGTCAAAAAGGAAATCAGGAAAGCAAAAAGAAATTATGAAATAAGGATAGCCAGCGACTCAAAAAATAACCCTAAAGCTTTTTACCAACTATATAAATCTAAAGTTAGAGATGTAATAGGCCCCCTAAAAACTTCAATAGGAGAAATAACAGAAAATGATTTAGAAATGTGCAGTACATTAAATAGTCAGTTTCTTTCCGTTTTCACTAATGAAAATTTGGCACAGATTCCAGAAGTCAATATGGTATATAGTGATAGTATAGAAAATATGTTAAGTACAGTTAGTATAAGTAGAAATGATGTGCTTAAGGAAATTGACAGACTGAAACCTCAAAAATCGCCTGGTCCTGACGAGGTATATGCTAGAGTATTAAAAGAATGCAGAGATGAGTTAAGTAGTCCATTAGCATTTATATTTAACAAGTCATTAGAAAACAGGTTTAGTTCCAGAAGCTTGGAAGCTTGCAAATGTAGTTCCGATCTTCAAAAAAGGTGATAAATCGATAGCATCCAATTACCGTCCCATTAGTCTCACATCAATCATAGGAAAGTTGCTAGAGTCTATTATTGCTAGGAAAATTAGAAGCCACTTAGTAAAATTTAACTTAATAAATTCTTCTCAGCATGGATTCACTCAGGGACGTTCGTGCCTTACTAATTTGCTTAGCTTTTTCTCAGAGGTATATGAAGCAGTAGATAGTGACAAGTCATATGATATTATATATTTAGATTTCAGTAAAGCTTTCGACAGAGTCCCTCATGAGAGATTGATGAGAAAGGTTGAGGCATATGGAATAGGAGGGTCGTTGTTGGGATGGATTAGGTCATGGCTAATTGGTAGGAAACAGAGAGTCAGCATAAATGGTACCAAGTCAGAGTGGGGAGCAGTCAAAAGTGGTGTCCCCCAGGGATCGGTATTAGGTCCCCTGTTGTTTTCTTATATACATAAATGACCTAGATTTAGGTATAACTAGTAGGATAAGTAAATTCGCAGACGATACTAAAATGGGGAGATCCATTGATTCAGATAGCGATATAGAGTGCCTCCAAAGGGATCTAGATACCTTACATGAATGGTCAGTAAATTGGCAGATGAAGTTTAACATTGACAAATGCAAGGTATTAAAGATAGGGAAGATGCAAACAAATGTTAAATATAAACTAGCTAATTTAGAATTAGAAAATTCAGACTGCGAGAAAGATCTAGGTGTGTTTGTTAGCAATGATTTGAAGCCTAGAAAACAGTGTATAAGCGTTCGTAATAAGGCAAACAGGATTCTCGGGTTCATCTCTAGGAGTGTGAGTAACAGAACTGCTGATGTTATCTTAAAACTTTACTTGTCATTAGTGAGACCCCATATGGATTATGCTGTCCAATTTTGGTGTCCTTATTACAGAATGGACATAGATTCATTGGAGAGAATTCAGCGTAGAATGACAAAAATGATCCATAATATTAGAAATTTTCCGTATGAAGAAAGGTTGAAGAAATTAGGTTTACATTCGTTAGAGAGACGCAGAGTTAGAGGGGATATGATAGAGGTGTTCAAGTGGGTTAGTGGGATTAACAAAGGGGACATGACAAATGTACTAAAGCTCAGTGATAGCGAAAGAACTCGTACCAATGGTTTCAAATTAGATAAATTTCGTTTCAGAAAAGATATAGGCAAATATTGGTTTGGTAACAGAGTTGTAGATGGGTGGAATAGGCTACCAAGTGATATAGTGGGATCAAGAACGATAGGGAGCTTTAAGAAAAAATTGGATAAGCATATGGACGAGAAGGGTTGGGTGTGAAGGGGGATCAGCCGGGTTGGGCCAATCAGCGCTCTGCAGACCCCCGTAATCCTGCGTTAATCTCTAACCGGTTTGGTAAGATGATCCTCAGGGTATTAGAGTGTTGAGCCTATAATTGGGCTTTGTAATTGGGGTTGTGTGGGACAGGGATCTGCCTTGCTTAGGCCAATCGGCTTTCTGCAGACTCCCATTTTCTTATGTTCTTATGTTCTTATAGACATGGATGAGAGAGTGAAGTCCACCTCCTAGAAGTTTTGGAGAGAGAAGTGGCTGTCCTATCAGACACTTTGCAGAGACACTTATGATTTCAATGTGATCTCTGAATTCATATTGTATAAAATAGACTTTTGTGTATTTTGCCAGTATCTTACTCTTTGTCAAATGGTTGTTCATTAATCTAACTATGTGTATTATCTCAATTCCTTTTGTACACAAACAAATATTATCAGCACCCGTCGCCAACCTATGTTCAAGATACTAAACAACTATCAGTTAGGTTTCACATTAGATAATTCAGCTCTATGTCACTTACATTTTTTACAACAATTATGTAATTTTAACTGACGTCAGTCAGTGCGAATGATGATAAAGAATATTGTATAGCTCTTCTTGTTGCTATATAACGTTTTAGGTGCTGAAGATAGCTTGATGATATGAGCCGAAACGTTCCACCCATTAAAAGATGATATCTCCAATAAAAATGAAATGTTCCTCATTCTGCATATTTCTAATAGTCAATGTATATACTGTATATTATATATATATATATATATATATATATATATATATATATATATATATATATATATATACAGTATATATATATATATATTATATATATATATATATAGATATATATAAATATATATATATATATACTGTATATATATACAGTATATATATATATTTTTTTTTTCTTCTATGTGAGTGAGGAAGACAGAAGGCAGAACTGCCTGTAGCGAGTGTCTCCCCCATAGTTGAAAGAGTGACAGGGCCAAAATCAAGGGACGCTCGAGCCAAAATGCCTGGACACACGGAGTTTGAAGCAATTTAAGTCATAGGAGGAGGGCAAGACTGATTCTGGGAGTGAGTTCCAGAGCTCAGCTATTGAATAGAAGAAAGTCTGAGAGCAACGTTTCACTCTTGGGTAGGAGAGTTGCACAGAGTAGGGGTGGGATTGTATTGCAAGACGGGTACCACGCACCCTGCGTAGAGAAGGTGGTATGCACTGGGAGAGCTCTGACGAGCACTGATTATTGTAGTAGCGATAGAATAGCGAAGAGAGAGAGTTTGCAGAGAGTTGGTGAGTTGGCGGGAATTAATGACACGAAAAGTCTTCCTTTCTACTTTGTCTAGGAGTGCGGTGTGAGAGGATCCTCCCCACACATGTGAACAATACAGAAGACAAGGACACACTTTGCCCCTGTACAGAGCAAGAAGCTGTGCAGCGGTATAGAACCCTTTGAGGCGGTTGAGCATAGCCTACCCAGCTTCTAGGAGGGCTGCTTTAGCAAGACTGGTATATATATACAGTATATTATATATATATATATATAATATATATATATATATATATGGGTGTATTATATATATTATATATATATATATATATATATATATATATATATATATATATATATATATATATATATATTTAGTGTATATATATATATATATATCTTATATATATATATATATATAACATATATATATATATATTATATATATATTATATATATATAATATATTTTATATATATATATATATATATATATATATATATATATATACATATGTGTGTGTTAGTGTGTGTGTGTAATAGAGATGCTCGTAGGATACGACTGGATGGGAAAATGCTGGGACAAGTGGAGTGTTTTAAATATCTAGCATGAGTGATAAGCAGGGATGCTGGTGTGGAAATGGAGGTAAGACAGAGTGTGTGAGGGGTAAGGAAAGTTTTCGGAGCAATGGGAAGTATGTGAAAGGTGAAAAATCTCGGAATGAATGCTAAAAGTGCAATGTATCAAGTGATAATTGATTTATGGGGTTGAGACATTGGGTTTACATGTACTGTACAAGAGAGAAATGTTTGGATTTGATGGAGATAAACTACTTGAGGAGAATACAGTATGTGGAGTGACACAAGATTGAGGAATAAATAGGTACATAGGATAGCGGGACAACAGGAACCTTTATCAGCCAGAGTGGAAAGAAGGGTGCTATGATGGTATGGACATATTGAACGAATGGAAGATGAAAGCCTTACAAAAGATTATATGTGTCAGAAACAAGAGGAAATAGTTAGTTGAGAGGAAGACTCAAAGGAGATGGAGAGATGGTGTAGTACAAGCATTGGAAGATAGAGAGATAATTGAAGAACAGGCAAGAGATGTGGTGATGAATAGGAATGAATGGAGAATGCTTGTGAATAGATGAGTGATAACACAGTCGGGAGTATAGTCTGTCAATCGCCTGGCCCGGGGAGCCGGTGTATATATGAAGGGCCATGCCTGGAAGTAATGTGGCCGGGGATTGTGGTGTGGTTCCACTGCGTGTCTGCCTGCTGAGACAGAAACCTTTCTTGGAGGTAAGTAAGGGAGTGAGTTAGTGAGAGTCAGAGAACGAGAATGATTGGAATTATTATTGGCATTGTAAAGAGGGGACAAGGTATACCAAAGTGTCAATTTGATGTACTTCCAACAACAAAGGAAGGGAGCGGTAATTATGATGAGAGGGGGAACAAATGGAGCGTAATAACCACACAAAGAGAACATCAAAACCTCCACCACCACCACCACCATCACGAACACCACCACCACCATCACGAGCACCACCATCACCATCACGATCACCACTATCATGAACACCACCACCACCAACACCACCACCTGTCTCTGACAAGGCAGCAGTGGAAGGGATCATCAGTCCACGGGCTTGAACCCCCTTGCAATGCCACCAAATCGGTCGATTTCGCCAGCACCTAGAAGGAAATGTAGTACAGGAAAAGAGAAAGACAGAAACAGCAAATGTTGGGTAGACGATGCCAAACTTTAACACCTTATTAGCGGGCTAGGCGGTCTAGCGGACCGTAGCGCCCAGCGGGGTGTTTTTACCCTAAATAGGGTTGTTTACGTGATCATTTTCATGCCTAAATAAGACCCAGAGCGTAAAACAAGTATCTATCCCTGAAAGGGCGTAAACAGAGCTTTCCAATGACATCCGAACCATCCTTGTACGACTGCTGGTTCTCTTGCAACGATCGTGCAACACGAGTGCAAAAACCCTGTAATTAGGTAATTTCCCTACATAATTCCCTGTGTAGCGAGTGAGAGAGGGGAGGGAAGGGTGGGAGGCACCTCAGTTGGTCCACCGCGGTGGTCGTGAGCGGTCATAGGGTTGCTAGGCTCCTCACACCACTCAGCTCTCTCTCTCAGCAACATTACGTGCTGAAAATGGCACACAACATAAGTTGTGAACCGCCACTTAGTCCAAATTTATTTCACACGACATAAGTTGCGCGCCGCCAATTAAGGGTTAATCTGGATAGGGCCAGTACTCACCCGGGCCTTTACAGTAAGCTGCACTATATAGTATGGAATGAGCATGGAGTGAGAATGGTTGTTGGTCTTTCGAGAATTTTAGAGATTCAAATAAAGAAGGCATACAACTACTTAACCAATTTCATTTTCATAATGAAAACAAGAGTATACTGTATAATAGGCAACAAAACAAATAAGTAAAGTTTAATAGATTTGGTAATAGTGTTCGATGGAAATACATTAAAGTTATTATTTTTTTTATTTTTATTTTTTTTTCTCTATGTGAATGAGGGAGACAAAAGGCATAACTGCCTGCAGCGAGTGCCTCTCCCAGATTTCAAAGAGTGACAGGGTCGAAATCAAGGGACGTTCCAGCTAAAATGCCTGGACACACGGAGTTTGAAGCAATTTAAGTCATAGGAAGAGGGAAAGACTGATTCTGGGAGAGAGTTGTTGTTGTTGTTCCCCAAGCTGCCCGGCCGAACAGCCCCAAGGCCCCAAGCAAGGCCAAGGCCATAACAGTGCGCCCCCACAGAACCCTCCCTGCCGACCACAACCTTCGGCCTGGGTGACCGAAGCCACTCCATGGC
This sequence comes from Paralithodes platypus, assembly GCA_032716605.1. Lineage (NCBI taxonomy): Eukaryota > Metazoa > Arthropoda > Malacostraca > Decapoda > Lithodidae > Paralithodes > Paralithodes platypus. Next base: position 31,602,837 of record CM064507.1, on the reverse strand, counting down.
GGGGAGCTGAGGAGGGTGCGGAAACGCCCGGGAAACCAAAGCCCCACCCAGGGCCCTGTTCCCCTCAGCAATTATGAAGAGAAAGTTGAGGGGCAAAGGAAAAATGTGATGCTTTGGCTTCCAATCTTGGTAGATTGGAAGGTCAATCCACTTGAGATCTAGAAAACATATAAGAAAAAGGAACAGTGAGAGTAAGCTATGGGTTCCAGAGCTCAGCAGTTGAAAAGAAGAAAGTCTGAGAATACCGTTTCACTCTTGGGTTGGAGAGTTGCACAGAGTAGGGGTGGGATTGTGTTGCAAGGCTGGTACTACGTACCCTACGTAGAGGAGGTGGTATACACTGGGAATGCTCCGAGGAACACTGATTATTGTAGTAGCGATAGAATAATGAGAGAGATGCAACATTACGGCAAAGAGAGAGAGATTGCAGGGAGCTGGTGAGTGGATGGGAGTTAATGATACGAAAGGCTTTCCTTTCTACTTTATCTAGGAGTGCGGTGTGAGAGGATCCTCCCTACACATGTGAACAATACTCAATACAAGGATGCACTGTGCCCCTGTACAGAGCAAGAAGCTGCGCAGGGGTAAAGAACCCCTTGAGGTGGTTGAGCACACCCAGCTTCTGGGAGGCTGCCTTAGCGAGACTGGTAATATGGTCTTTCCAAGTGAGAGCAGAAGAAAAAGAGACACCGAGAACATTGAGGGAAGACGAAGGGTTGATTTTTGTATTGTTGAAGAATAAAGGATAGTCCTCTGGAGGTTCCTGACGGGCAGTACAATGGATAAATTGGGTTTTGGAAGCATTAAATGTAACAAGGTTTTCTCTACCCCAATTGGAAATAGTAGCTAGATCAGAAGATAAGCATTTTATGGCTTCATTACGTTTAGTTTTGAGGGACTGCTGGCTGGGGCGTTCTGGAAAATGAATTGAGTGGTGTAAAGTCGAGTCGTCTGCTTATGAATGGATGGGACTAGATTTACAGTTGAGAAGATCATTTATGAAAATTAGAAAGAGAATAGGAGATAGGACAGAACCCTGAGGAACACCGGAGTTGATAGGATGAGGAAGTGAGCGATGGCCGTCCACAACCGCAGCTAGGGACATACTGGTGCCTTCATCTCTGCCTTATATTACGACAGTGGGGTTGGTGATGGTGGTGTTGGTGATGGTGTATTTTGCTGGAAATATAATTCAAACTAGCAGGGGTACCCGGCGTTGCCCGGGTTTAAATTTTACCATAATCACCATCACTACTACCACCACTACTACTACCATAATGACCATTATCAATCACTATTACCACAATCATCACAATACTACTACTACCATAATCACCGGCCTCGACCTCCCTGTGCCTCATTAAACGGCGACCTCGATTTCGGCCGCTAAATGACCTCCGATTTTGGATCTGACCTCATCCGTACCCCCATTTTGGGAGGCTGCGAGCAACTTTCGTTCCATACACCTTTTCGAACGGAGGCCTCCTTCTGCCCCAAACGGCAATTGTTTTCAATTTGGGCCTCGAAACGACCTCCGATCGTGGCCTCGCCCCCTCTATGACCTGACCCAGGTCAACTGACACCCACATGCAAAGTTTCAGCTCCCCAGGTCCAAAACTGCGGCCGCCTATTAAGAACACACAGACAAACAGACACACGAACTGATTTAATAATATAGATTGTACAATTATTGCTGATCAACACATGACGTCAAAATGGTGGCTACTATAACAAAGAGTTATTGTTATTTTATAAATTATTATACCATTTATTATACCATATATTATATATAACGGGTACTAGGTGTCATTGGGCCTTACAGTTGTTGTTGTTGCTGTTGTTGTATTTCCCCAGACTGTCTAGCCAAATAGTTCTGAGTCTGGTAGACCGAAGCCGCTCCAGATGCTCGGGCCCCCGAAAGGGCCAGTGTGGGATGAGAGACATATATAATTATACTGTATATACATATATATACAGTATATATATATATATATATATAATATAGATATAATATATATATATATATATATATATATATATATATATATTATATAATATATATATTATATATTATATATATATATATACTGTATATATGTATATATATATATATACAGGGTGTTTTAAAACAACACTGACAGACCTCATCTGCTAATTAGTAAATAAATTAACGAAGAAGATTATCTAAGGACAAAATGCAAAATAATATACCATTAATGATTTAAACCGCAAAGAGTAAAATAATTAGTGACACCCAGGTATGAGCTATAATCCGAACACGGGCTAGTGTCCCCCCTCCCCCCTAAATAGCCTACCTCTTACCTTCCATCCCAGTTCGAGTTTTTCTTCGAAGCTTTAGAGTCATAACGAATCTTCTCATGTGTTTAATCATCTGCTCGGCCATTGTGCTATCTTCTTCTGTCATAGTGATTTTATTTACTTTAAAATATCACATAAATATGGATTGTCGTTATTTAGGTGTGTCTCTGCCTTTGTTATTTTATACTCGTTAAGTCCAAGTGACGTAAATTGTTTGTTTTGGGTACCATTAGATGATTTTAAATATTCATTAGTGAACACCATATACTTGTATGTCTACAGCTACGTAAAATCGTCAAACTTCAACCATAAACCTGATAGACAAATTTCGTTAGTACTCTGTGATAATAGTAACGTAATGAGGTATTTGTATTGACATAGTAAATTGCTCGGGAATAATTTTTTCCCATTCAAACAGTTTCACTAACGATTAAATTACCTATAGCAGTGTTCGGATACCTTACCCAGACTTGAGATTCATTATTTTACCTCTTGGTCATCGTTACAAATGGTGCATATCTTTTTACGCTACTTGGATTATAATACTTAGCAGTTTTCTTCTAATCGCAAAATATCATTACCAATTTTATGTTACTTTGATTTTGTAATTATTCATATGTGATTAGGTCATTAGATATCTCCTCTTTACCTTTTTTACTTGGTAATAATTCATATTATGTATCATATGTTTTGTGCTGAGCTCAAAACCCTGTTTTGCTACATTTCTAAATTACCATTTATCTCCGTTACAATATATTTTTGGTAAAAATAGAATAGAAATATGTGTATTATATATTTTTATCTATGTGGTCGTCATACTCTGGCAGTGTTGTTTTAAAACACCCTGTTTATATATATATAGATATATATATATATATTATATTATATAATAATTTATATATAAATATATATATATATATACAGGATATATATATATATATATATATAGATATATATACAGTATATAATATATATATATATATATACTGTATATATATATATATATATATATACCGGTATATATATATACAGTATATATATTTTTTTTTATAAATATATATATTGTTACGTATCTTGATCCTCAAGTGGTTAACTTGATGAATCTAGATAGCACAGAGATATATATTAAGGTATCAGTCAGCTGAAGGCAAAACAAAAGTAAAATCTAATAAAATCATTTCCTGTTGTTGCTTCCTTTCCTTTTGGATCTTAGGACTTAGTATCCTTTATTGACTGATACTCTTTAATTATGAAAAATACTGAAACTAATTAAAGTCATGTAGTATTTATAAAGAATTATTATTTAACCGAAGCTTAGTAGGCTATGGTTATGAACCGAATAAGTTATAGCTAAAGAAGGACTATTAATTTTATAAAAAGTCTTGAAAGATAAATATTAAAGTAAGAATATTTCTGTCTCTTACCCTTTTTGAAATGAATAGATAGTTTTCTTATATGTCCTTTTATTTATATTTAATGTAATTATTCTTGGTTCTTGTCTTACGTTAATATTATTATTATTATCATCAGGAGTAATATCAAAGTCACATAAAAAGTTAGATATATATTTAATAATTAGTTAAATGTATTTCTTAACCACGTAACATTGAGGTTTGATTATGAGTAAATAAAGTTACAGGATCGCTTCATAGATTCGATTCAGGTCTCACTCAAATAATATGAAAAGCAAAAATAATATTTTGAAGCTAAAAGAATTTTCTTCAGCTTAGGAAATCACTAGAAGTAATATTAACACAGCCATGTTAGTCTAAGGCGATATTACTAATATGAGACAATAGCATCACCGTACTAAGCACCGTTAAGCAATGTAAGCTTAATTCAAAGAAAATGAAAGAACTCTTAAGTATTAATATAAAACAATAGTATTACTTTCATCATAACCCAATTACTTAAAGAGTTGCTTTAGTCCACAAGTTAGTCAACTAAAATAGTTAAGTACATAATAGCGTTAACGTTAAATCCCAATCAAATAGTTAAGCACATAATAGTAGCGTTAACGTTAATTCGCAATCAAATAGTTAAGCACATAATAGTAGCGTTAACGTTAATTCCCAATCAAATAGTTAAACACATAATAGTAGCGTTCACGTTAATTCCCAATCACATATCTCACTAACCAACATAACGTAAGTGTTTACACCGAACACACTTAACACACATTTATATAATCTGACTGACAGTCACAATCCCATTATAATACTTCACCCCGTCTTCCTCCAGCTGCAAGTTCACCTTCCCCAACTCCAAATGAGACTGATTTGAATGCGGAAGTATATAGGAAAGGTGAAACAAGTAACCCACAACTCGGGTCTTATATACTAAACAATGATGGTGTAGGAACGAATCAGGAGGCGGGGGGTGGTGCCCGCTCCAATCATAGCTCCTCGAGTCGCATAACAGGTGCATGGTCCAATCACAGCTCCTGGCGTCGAACATACGTCATCGTGTCCGGTCATCGGGGTAGTTTGCAGGGTCCCCTATGACGCACGCAGGTGTGAAGGCTTGTTTGCAGGTATGCGGGCGAGCTAGTTTCCCACTCGCTAGTTCGCTCGCTAGTCTGCTTCACCGTTTGGGTAGTGTGACTCCTTCAACTCTAATTCTAACTCTTAAATTAACATACAGGGCTCCGTATGTCAGAATATATATATATATATACTGTATATATGCATTTGTCTCACTATTATATCGCTACTACAATAATCAGTGTTCCTCTGAGCTTTCCCAGTGTATACCACCTCCTCTACATAGGGTACGTAGTACCCGCCTTGCAACACAATCCCACCCCTACTCTGTGCAACTCTCCAACCCAAGAGTGAAACGCTATTCTCAGACTTTCTTCTATTCAACTGCTGAGCTCTGGAAGTCTCTCCCAGAATCAGTCTTTCCCTCTTCCTATGACTTAAATTGCTTCAAACTCCGTGTATCCAGGTATTTTAGCTCAAACGTCCCTTGATTTCGGCCCTGTCACTCTTTTAAATCTGGGGGAGGCACTCGCTGCAGGCAGTTATGCCTTTTGTCTCCCTCATTCACATAAAAAAAAAATATATATATATACCGTATATAGTATAATTATATACTGTTTATTATTGTTAAACAAAGCAGTGTTTATGTGTTTCATTCCCCCAAACAATGTCGTAGTGAATATTTGCACGATGTTTATATTATTAATGATCTATTACTTTACCATACATATATAGATACAAACTGGATGCAGTTAACTCTCCAACAGGGAGTGAAGGCAGTAAGGAATATGAAGACAAAAGCAAACAGAAACATGCACATTTGGCAACATTTCAACACGTTTCTTGTGTCATTTTCAAGAATAAACAAAACTATTATTAATGTAATAATGTTACCACTTACAACAGTTTAAAACTCGATCAATAGTTTTATATAACAAAAATTAAAATTGAGTTAATCAGCATTAAACGTTTTCATTGCAGTGATTTCTGTAGGGAAGAATACTGCCAGGTGGAGCTATTCTTGCTGATTTTCTTTCAATATAACAAGCCCTAGTGCGAAAAGTGTTATAGCACACCAAACGAAACTTACCTCGTTGAAGTATTCAGCTAAAATGCTCCCTGTATAATTCTATCGTTCATTCATAGCTTCGTTGGGCTTGCTTGATGGGGGTGGGAGTCTCTTTGTCTCAAGGTCAGTTGTGGCCCAGGTGAAACATAATTATTTCTATTTCTTTCATCATTTTCCCTTCGCAATAGATCGATTATATAACTAGTAAATTTAGCAACTAATATGTTTGTTAGACAGTATGAGTGATGTCCTGTAGCATGAAATCAACTTCACATTCGTACCTAGTATATAGCTGTCACAAATACTGTATATGTAGAATTAGCAATGTTTTAGGGTATTTCAGCTTCGAACACACCTTGTGCTTTGACACACACCCTTCCGCAATGATTGCATTGAGAATACTGATCTTACTATGAGTGGCAAGCTGAGAATCTCCTGGAAGCGTCTGGGAACAAGCGAGGCGGGTTGGTGCAACCAACTCAGCCGGTACTACCAAAAAGTATGTGTACGTCCCCTGCAGTATAGGCTTCTTATACATAGGACTTACCAGTACATTGGCTGCAGTGATTGTGTTAAGGAGGTAGTACTCGCTTTTTATGGACCCACTTCTCCCTCATGATTAGCATATTCGTTTTTGAGGCTTGAACACGTTTGTTCCGTTAGTTTGGCGATTTTGAGACCTTTCGCCCTTTAGGTGTTGATTTTTTCCTGGCGAACAAAAGCGAGCCATCAAATTTTAGAAGGAACTGGCCTTCGGCCGGAATATTTTTCTACCGAAAAATGTACAAATTTATCTTGAAAGGGGTTCTAGGGGGCGTTTTTCTAAGCTTGATGGAGGTCTAGCGAGGAAACTAAAAAAATAAATAATATTTTAGACCATAAAGTACTCATATGAGTAAAAAGGAATTAGTTCTTATATTTTACATTGATAGTTTACAACTTTTCTCTTATACACATACACATCGTAAACATAATTTGACTGGGTGGGATACCGTAAGTTAGCTAACTCCAGACTAAAACATCTAAATTATGCTGGTGATCATCACAGAAGATGAAATTGTGACCAGCTTGTCTGTTTGGGAATTACTACAAAGTATTGGTCACAACCTAATTTCATCTTCTCTTCGTATCTACTCCAAAAGATCAAAACCTGATTTTCGTTACTGAATGCAAACCCTATTTCAAATCAGCTTTGAAGTAGAGCATGCTAATTCAAATTGTTGTCTTCCGCACTGGCAACGTCTTCTTAAGTTTATTCAGTTAACTATTAGACTATTTTATTCAGCTTAGAGATGACATCTACCCATTACAAGGGTACATACTATCTCAATTAATCCTTTTTGCTTTCCTAATTTTCATAAAGTCGTCTAAACGTAGTTGAAATCAAATATAGAAGTCGTCACTGGTACTGAACGGGTTAAGAACCAGTTTATGGAATGAGAAGCTGCATTAATCTAATCTATCAAATCAGGGATATCTTTGCCATAGTGGTTCAAAGCAGATATTGTCGCAACAATACTTCCTCTCTCTATGAAAGTATGGATGCATATATAAAGTCCAAAAGAAACCAGGACCAGAAGCATGCAGAGTAGATTCGTTCAAAATTACATTCAGGAATATTATTTCAATCATCATATATGCAAACCGGAATGAAAGTCTAAGGTAGAATCACTCTGCAGTTAGTTCCAAAGTTCAGATTTGTTACTCAAAAACATTTTAAAAAATGTGATAGGTGAATTATACATTTTATATATGAAAACTATCTGAGGTACCCGGCGAAAATCAAATTATGGGCTCTCTATCTTGAAGGGGGGGGGGGGGAGCACCATCCACCTCCCCCAAGGGGGCGAGGGAACAAAACAAATTTGCTTAAAACCTATTCTGGCACTCCCTTAGTATACGTGCCAAGTATGGGCACTCCATCTTGAAAATTGAGGGAAGTTGGGAGACTCCCCTATCCCCCCCTCCCACCCGCTTAACATTTGAATATGCCAGAACGCCAAGTTGCAACGAGACCCGAATGCAGCATTGCTAATATCTCCACTCCCAGCGACACCAAGGAAGAAGAGTGAGATGCCAGAATGCCAGGTTGCAACGATGCCAGAATGCAGGATTGCGACGAATGCCACCAAACAACCCGGCCCACCACTACTAGTATAACTGGCGCCCTTGCCATTTATTACGCCCTAGGTGTATATCTTAACCCTAATATCTCCCCTACCAAAGACACCAAGAAAGAAGCACTTATGTCACGCCATAAACTTAACAATCTCCCCCAACCGATTTCATCAGAGAATGGAAGCAGAGTATCCCCTCTACAAGCCAGCCAACCGAAAGTGAGAGTGTGCACTACCTGCCCCACACTGTACTAAACCTACAATTAACACTTTCATGATAGAGGGGCTCACCTTTGACCTATCATGCCTACTACCGCTGCCCATCTTCCCCGAAAGCCAGTCCCTACTGACCAGCACCGAAAAAGGGTTCAGGCCAGAATGCAGAAATTATTTGGCAACACCTTCAGTGCTTACCCAGGCTGCAAGGAGAATGCTTAGCCAGGTTTTGCATTGCTTTTCGTTTACCCAGGTGGAACAACCAGTGTTGTTTACCCAGGGCACTGGCACATAACACTTACCCAGGTTACTGCGACACACAACACTTTCACTAAGCCAGCCACCAGCCCAGCAGAGAGAGAAAGCGAGGACCAGGCACCAAGACTACCAACCCTGTTGACACCCGAGAAGCAGTGAAAAGGAAGAAGGCACCTACTCGAGACCCCAGGAAAGACTATTCTTCTGAGATAGCAGAGCAATTACCTTCAGCGAGTATTGCCATTCTCTATTTTTAAGAACCCTACCAAAGACTTAACTTTAACAATACAAACAAATATCCTTTTGCCTATAACGATACACATATATAAGTTATAGATATAAGATCTCTCTCGATCTCTATTATTAAAGATTTATATTCCTACCTTAATGTAAAATCTTATTTACAACATCACTAGCATCCCTCCCATCTTCTCCACTCTCTCTTCCATATTAATGCCCTTCCTTTTTCAGTTTCTACCTTTTTACCACATTGTATATCTTAGTATCCAATCCATTCCTATTAATTACAAGAAATCGATAAGTCGCAGTCAAGATACCTGTTTGCACATCTTTTGTAATATATAAATAAAACCTTATACCCTGTGATCCTCTACTCTGTCCTAGCTTTCGTCCTCCAGTTACATAAGATACACTGCACCCCTAAAAAGTTATCAAGTACGGACCTAAGAAATCTGTGGATTTATATATATATATATACTGTATATCTTCCTTCACTATTGAGAATCTCCTTCAATTAAGTTTTCCTAAACAAGTAAGTGAATATTATAATTAAGTTAAGCATTACTTTCCTATCATAGTGAAGTAAAACAAATCTACCTCAATATTATAATTGAGATATTAGACATTCAGCATTAACGGAGCTCGAATGGCTTTGTAGTTGGATATTTGCAAGAAATGGAGGTATTATTAACCCTTCCTCCCCGGGCAGCATTTATAGAGGTTGATAGTCCTATCCGGGCGATCTAGCCCAAAAACCTTGTATGTAAACAATAGGCCTATGTTTGTTACTTTAACTGCTAGAGAATTCACACAAATGTCAAAATGTAGCCCTTATTGTATCTGTACATTGATGTTAAGTAGAGCTCTCTAGATCAACTGGTTCAGGTGTGATGACGATTTCCGTGGAGAGAGTTTTGGCGGTTTTTCCGCAGATTTCGCAATATCGGACACATTGGAAGACTAATTTATGCTCTAACTAGTAATGGCGGACAAGGTCGGACTTCTTCTTCTTGCTGAGGCTTGGCGGCACTCCGATCGGTTTTGTTTACAAACGTTTCGGCGAGCGGCTTTCAAAGCACACGTAAGGATGCTTTCAAGCATACAGATTTTAAAGGGAGTACAAAGAAGTACGAAGGAAATCAAGCAACAACAGGTCTAGTGACCCTTCTAGGTTGCTTGTCCTCCAAAACACTGAGGATCAAGTGTCCAAACAGTGGTTTAGAGTGGGTAAGGGAACATTGGAAAGGGAATTACTGCCCTGGAACTAATGTCCGTGGCAGGATTAGGAAGTTAGTAGAGGACAGATGGGTTAGTAACTGAGGGGGGGATAAAATAAAGTTATTCATTTACAAACGCAGTCAGTCGCAGGTTTGATGAGAGATATTTGTCAAGGCGGAGTTTAAATGAATCAACGGTGATGCAGTCTATAACGTTTCGGGGAAGCCCATTCCACAAGTTGACAACTCGATTGAAGAATAAATTCTTAGATTCGTGCGAGTTAAAAGATTTAACAATAATTTTGCAACCGTTTCCCCACGTGTAATTAGATTGGTCGATAGTGAAGTACTTACTACAGTTCATATTGTCGATGCCTTTGATGATTTTGAACACTTGAATTAAGTCACCTCTTAATCTGCGCTGGGTTAAAGGAAATAGATTTAATTCTCTAAGCCGCTCTTCGTATGGTTTGTTCTTTAGGCTAGGTATCATTTTGGTAACTCTACGTTGAACTCGTTCTAGCTTGTTTATATCTTTTTGGTAATAAGGGCACCAGGATTGAACGCAGTATTCCAGAAGAGGGCGGACTAAGGAATTGTAAAGGGTTAGGATAACTTCTTTGGATTTATGCCCAAATGACCTGCCTATAAAGCCAATTATTTTGTTTGCTTTCTTAACAACTTCTGAACATTGTTGACTCGGTTTTAGGTTACTCGATATTGTTACTCCCAGATCGGTTTCTCTGTTTACATTCTTCAGCTGAGTGCCATTCATCGAATAGTTTGCTTTCTCATTTAGGTATCCGACATGTAGTACTTTACATTTATCCGCATTGAAACTCATTTGCCAAATTTGGGCCCAACATGACAATTTATCTAGATTGTGTTGCATATTGTCAACTTGTTCTTTTGAGAGTACGCTATTGCAATTTTTGTATCGTTAGCAAATTTTGAGATTGTACAGGTGAGACCCTCATCTATGTCGTTGATGTAAATTAGAAAGAGAATTGGTCCTAGTACCGATCCCTGGGGTACCCCGCTACTTACATTGGTCCATTTAGATGCCTTACCGTTTATGACTACCCTTTGCTTTCTGTTGCTGAGCCAATTTTCTATCCATTTCAACACACCGTCTTGTATTCCATGCGCTTTTAGTTTTAGCAGTAAACGTTTGTGGGGAACTTTGTCAAAGGCCTTTTGAAAATCAAGGTATATAATATCTACAGCTTTACTCTCATCGTAGAGGTTGAGGATATCGTGGAAGAAGTCTAAGAGGTTTGTTAAACAGGAACGTTTTTTACGAAAGCCGTGTTGAGTATCTTTAAGTATGTTATTTTCCTCTAAGTGATTTACGAGTCTGTCTCGTATGACCGTTTCTAGCATTTTACATACAACTGAGGTTAAGCTAATTGGACGATAGTTACTGGGTAGGGATTTGCTGCCTTTTTTGAATATCGGTGTTACGTTGGCTAGCTTCCACTGATCAGGCATAGTTCCAGACTGCAAGGATTTATTGAATAGTAATGTCAGTGGTTTGGAGTGCTCATCCTTAGCTTCCTTTAGAACTCTAGGCGAGATTGTATCAGGTCCTGGCGTTTTATTTACCTTGAGTTTATCTAAACAATTCAATATTTCTCTCTCTGTAACGGTGATATTGCTTAGAACATCTGAATTATCAATCTGAATCGGCGATGGTGTAGGGATATCACTGAGGTCTTCTGTTGTAAAAACTGATGCAAAGAAGGTATTGAGGGCATTACTCATTTGTACTTCGTCTTGGGTGTATTCTCCATTTTCATCGACTAACAGTCCAACAGTTGAAGTAACTACTTTTTTCTTTCTGATATAACTATAGAATTATTTCGGGTTTGTTTTACTTTGATTCGCAATATGTAACTCTAAGGTCTTTTTACTTTGCTTAATTAACTTTTTGGCTTTGCGTCGTAGCTCTACAAATTTCACCCGTTCTTCGTCATTTTGTGAGGATTTTAATCTATCATTAGCAAATTTTTTAGCAAGCAGGCAGTTTGAAATATCTTTATTCCACCATTTGGGCTTATTATTATGGCCTGGACGCCGTATTTTCGATGGTATGCAGTCTTGCACTGCTTTTAGGTAAGTGGTTTCGAATAACTTCCAAGATGTATTTATGTCGTTATTGTTAATTAAAAAGCTCCAGTCCGTTTCTTTAAACATAGCTCTAAGTTTATGGAAGTTTGCTTTCTTGAAATTAGGGACTTTTTCGATGCTACTATTTGGTTCGTTGCTAGTAAACTTTAAAGTGAAACTTATCGTACGATGGTCGCTGTTACTGAATTCATCACCAACATTCAAATTCTCTATCAATTCTTCTTTTGTTGCAAGTACAATGTCAAGAACGTTATTACCACGAGTCGGCGTTCGAACAAATTGATAAAGCGAACTCTCTTGCAAGTTCGTATACAAGTCATGTCCGGAGTGTGAAGTAAGAGTATCGCCCCACTTGGTCACAGGTAAATTAAAGTCGCCAAAAATTACGGTATATTGTGAGTTACTTACATCTGCAATTTGTTCGTAAATTTCTCGGTCAGTTTGCACTGATTGAGCTGGAGGTCGGTATATTAACGCAAGTATTATTTTTGTACCTTTATTATTCTTTATTAGCACAAAAGATGTGTCGACGTTCACAATTTGAGGTTTTGACACGAGGGTCGGGTTAAGACTTTCTTTGATATAAAATTAAACGCCACCTCCATTTTTATTTATTCGGCTGTTCTCAAACATTACATAACTGGGAAGTGAATACTCTGCTAAAAAGTCTCTATCTTCTGTATTGAGCCAAGATTCTGTTATGCCAATTACATCATAATTTTCTGTAAACACTAGTTCCTCTAAATCTGAAAATTTATTGCGTATGCTACGAGCGTTTGCATAGAAAACCTTCTTTAAAGTTGCGGTTTTAGAACTCACAGAACGTTCTTTCATCAAATTTTTGGTTCTAGTCGGATCTACATTTACATTCATGGCTGTCCTCGGTCCTCGGTCGTTATCCCTGGCGGTTTTGAATTTGGGTCGTGTTGGTGGAGCTTTATCCAAATTCGCAGTTCCTGACGGATTAGTATTTAATTCCTTTGTAGGTTGCCGTCCTCGCTGTCTTCGGTCCTCCTTCCTGGTTGTCCTGTGCTGAGTCGATTTCTTCTCCGAAAATCCTTCACCGAATCGTTGAGAAGACGCCCAAAACGTGCTGCTCCCACCTGGTTCAGATGAACTCCATCATCCGAAAACAAATAGTCATCGTAGTAGAAATTGTCCCAGGTGTCGACGAATCCCACGTTCTCCTTCCTGCAGAGGTTTGCTAGACAACGATTTGTGCAGGTGGCTATGTTGTAAAATCGGCTCTCTACACCGAGCCGGGGGACGATTCCTGAGACGATGATCCTTGATGACTTCTCCTTAAACGACTTGATCAGCTGCTGGTACTTTAAAAGCAAATCTTCCGACCGGGTTCGCTGTACATCGTTGGATCCAACGTGGATGACGTACATTGTATTAGCAGGGGCCAGCTTTGATACTTCGTCAACTGTTGCAACTACGTCGTCCACACCACCACCAGGGATACAAAAACGCTTCCTGGTCTTAGGTGCCCTGGCGCAAAACTCTGTGAGCTGACCACGTATCATAGAGTCTCCCACGAGCCGGACTTCTTCTATTTCCTCTTCGTCATCTGAGTCTGTGAGTATCTGGAAACGGTTTTGACACTCGGTAATCGGTATGTGTTTCCTGGTCTTGGGGCAAACGTTGTTCCTCACGACACGGAAGTTGTCTTGAGGGGGAAGAGAGTCACTATTTGTATCTTGAGTATCGGAAACATCAGCTGAAGTGGTTACTGTAGGCGTTGAATTGTTGGCAGTTGACGTTGGGGCGTTGGTGGCTGCTGGAGTTGCGGTGACAATTGAAGTTTGTGGTACTCCAACGTTGAGTGTTACAAACTCTTGGAGTGATTCCAGCTTCATGGTGAGGACGTTGATCTTGTTGTAGGCTTCATCTAATTTCACTGTAAAATTCTCTCGTTGCTGGCAGAGCCGGCAGACTTGAAGATCGACAGTAGCAAACATGGACTCACCAAACCTACCGGCCGCAGTTCGCACAAGCGAGGCATGGTGACAGTCACTTTCTTCAGATCACTTCACTCACTTAAAAAACACTTCACTCACTTTAAAACACTTCACTCACTTTAAAAAACACTTCAATCACTTCAACCGAAAACAAATATGCTAAAATACGCAGAAATAGGTTATCAGGGGTGATAGCCTAACCGAAAACAAAAATGTTGAGATACGCAGAATTAGGCTTCCAGGGGCGATAGCCTAATCAAAAGTTTTTTTTTAATTGAAATACGCAATAATAGGCTACCAGCGTTGAATAGCCTAACCGAAAATAATAAAATTGAAATTCGCAGAAATAGGCTACCAGGTGTGATAACCTAACCTTAAACAAATATATGAATAACAAAATATGTAACTAAATATACAATTCACCAAATAGAGATTATATAAAAATAAAGTGTGACTGCACACAAGGGGTTAATATACTGTGTCAACAGATGGCCCTGGTGTCGCTGTAGCCTAGTAAAGCAGTAGCCTACTCTTTTTAGATAAAAAAGTGTATCAGTCAAAGGTTATTACAAGATCGTGCAAGCAACAACTACAATTACAGATATATACTGTATAGCTACAGTAGGATACTAAATACAATATCTACAAGAGTTAATAATAAAACAGATTGGCTGCCTATAGGCTAGGCTAGGTTTGGGTTAGGTTAAAAGCTTGGCTGGTTGGGTTAGGCTAGGTTAGTTTGTACAAATACCACCCTTAGCTTATAGTAAAATCAGTCTGAGGAGAAAAAGTCAAGAATATATCTAGGGGGAAAAGATAAATGAATGCACTTATATTTGAAAATGGCGTCGGCGTTAGTCCCTGTAGGCAGGTTAGTTAGTAAACAATATTGTTTATTATCAAATTAATATGCAAAGCTTTACTTACATACAAGGCAGTTAAATAGATACTTACTACAGTAGGTAATGGGTAAAATTAGGGGCTACGATTTTATATAAAATAGTAATAAGAGAGCGTTTGTTTACAAAGCAAAACAAAACAATAGATGGCGCTAGTGACACCTGGGCTCCGGGCCTTCGCAAGGTGCGTCCTTTTAAAATGCTGCCCGGGCAGAAAGGGTTGAGGGGGGTCACCGTTTTTTTTTATATTTTTCTCCTTTTCTCTCTTTCCCTCGCTTGTATCCATTCGGCCCCATTCAGCCAACTGTTTTAAGACGTTTATCCCCATCCAAGTGTCGATTTTTTCCTGGCAAGCGATAGCGAGCCAGCATTGTATGGAGAAATCCGGCTTTGCCAGAGACATATTTCTATCAAAAAATTTGCAAATTAATTTGCTGTCAAAACGAAAATATATATATGCTGGCTCGCTACCGCTCGCCAGAAAAATATTGACACCGGGAAGGGGGTAAACGTCTTAAAACAGTAGGCTGAATGGGGTCGAATGGATACAAGCCAAAGAGAGAGGGAGAGAATGAGAAAAAAGTGAGGTGGGCCCCCTTAATAATAATGTAAGAACGAAACACAAATTCCAATAAATAATACTTACGATTCTAACCATGCCCTCCGTATCTCCACTCATGAGATATTTACAACAATTGGATTTTATCTTGCCAAACGAGGAAGGTCATTGCAAGATAAAGTGGGAATGAACAAAACAAATCGTTATATATTAGTAGGGTCATTTGCTTGGAATCCGTGACCATTTTGTTCCTACCTTTTTCTCTCGATGGATTTGACAACCTGAACCATTTTAAAGGAAAATTAGCTCCTATGACCCTCTGAAAAATGACGGCTAACTCTGCTAGAGCCCAATATTCAAAATGGCCGGCAACGCCATCTTGAAAAACATGAAATGTAATATCTCTGGCATCAGATGAGCTACAAGGACGAATGAGGTGTCCTTTTCACTAATTCTGGCATTACAAATCCACTGGAATGGTTATTGTATTGTATTGTATTGTATATTGTATTGTTATTGTATTGTATTATACTAATTGTACAGTTCCGGACAGATCAAACAGCAACACCCCGTCCACCAGCTGTGTGGTGTGGGGCTCTGCGGATTTGGTAACACTGGTGGGAGGGATGTGGGTTGATGATGATGGGAGGGATGTGGGGGGTTTAGGGGGGAGTGTGGGAGGGTGAAAAGGCAGTAATCATGGTATGGCTGGTGGGAGGGGGCAAACGAGTGACGGGGTAGGGGAGAACAGAGTGACAAGCAAATGTTCCTATAGAACAAGCTACTCCCACAGGATTTTAAATTACACATACCTACAATATCACTGTATGCTACATTTAACAAATTTAACAGTCTGCTCTCCCTTACCCTGTCACTTGTTTGCCCCCTCCCACCAGCCACACCATGATTGCTGCCTCTTCACCCTCCCAATTCCCCCCTAAACCCCCCACATACCTCCCCTCATCACCCACATCCCTCCTACCTCCTGCCAATGTTACCAAATCCGCAGAGCCCCTCACCACATAGCGGGTGGACGAGGTGTTGCTGTTTCATCTGTCCGGGACTGTACATACTAATCTGCCACTTCACTGTCACTACATGATTCACTGTATGAGCCACTATCAGAATCACTGTCCTCACTTTCGCTGCTATCATCAATGTTGTTCTCTGCCTGCAGTGTATATCTAATATTACTTTTTTACTGTTTCAGATGGATCGCATGCCCATCTGATGAAAATCGCTGACTTGTGAAGTGACCGAAATAATGGATAATAGAAGAGAGAGTGAAGAGTTACCAGACAAGACATTAAATGAATACGAGTGCATTTTACTCTGTGGTAAGCGATGTACCGCAGATGATCGTTTGGAAAACATTACACCTGAGAAGTGGGATTCCATCCGGGAAAAGTCTTTACAATGGAAAGAACTTGATAAGTTTCAACATATACATGAAAATGTGGATTGGGAGAAGGGACCAAAGGGTTACCACATGCATAGCACTTGTTACGCATCATTATCCAGCAAGCGCAAGCTCTCTCAAGCCAAAAAACGCAAACACAAATCCGAGGAACGTCTTGAAAGAGATGAAGCATCAGATCAACAAGACCCTTCCCCAGAGGCCAGTGCACCTAAAAGACTCCGCTCCAGCATGGGTGTCCTTCACGATAAGACTCTATGTGTGTGGTGCATGAAAGGGGCATACAAGAGTAGTGATCGTGATAAGCAGATTTTACTCCTATCAACAGTAGATGCCTGGACTAAATTCAAGTTACATACTGTCCGTCGGGAAGATGAGGTCATGAGATTGAGACTTGACACTCTGATTGCATCCATCCCAAATAGTCAAACAGCATTTGGGTTGGAAATCCGCTACCATCGTGCGTGCTGGCGCAAATATGTAAGCGACCACAAGCCCCTTTCAGATATAAGCACTCAACATCTGCAGCGTATAAACCTCCGAGAGGCCCAATCTCTCTTCTTTCATCATATTCGTCAAGTCATCTTCAAAGACCATGAAATTCGCACACTGCAAGGCCTGCTGCAGGACTATAAGCGCATTATCTCAATCACGGACATAACTCAGTAGTAAAATCCAGCTACTTAAAGGAAATTTTCGTCAATGAATTTGGGGAAGACATCGGATTTCATGAACGCATTTAAAAGAATGTGAGTGAACTGGTATATGATACAACAGCAGCAGGTACATACATCGAGGCAGCAATATCTTCATTGGGTGTCAGCAATCATCAGTTGGTGATGAATGTTGCGGAACGACTCAAAGAGCAAGTCATCAGGACAAATACTATTCCCTGGCTCCCATATATACACGAGTTGGAGAGAGAAGAAGACCTCAGTGACCTCCTGCTGAAGCTGCTCACATGGCTGAAACACCCAAATAAGTCTGCAATTGATGACAGTCCATCCGTCCGATCGATTGCATCTATCCTCACAAGCTACATCACTGGAAAACGCACTGCATCTGAGATAAATCTCTCTGTCTTGCTACATGGACTGACCAAGAGTAGGGAGATAGTCGACATAATGCACAAAGATGGACTGGGCATCAGTTACAATGACGTACTTATGCTGCAAGATTTTTGGATGGTCAATGACCTCAAGTGCTCATCTGATTGCCCCTTCGAACTAGCTGAGGGTAAGCCTACTATCACTATAGTCGACAACGATGAATTCAAGAGCGACACACTGACCGGTGCTGGCCAGTCACACCGCACTAATGTCATGTTTGTGCAGCCAGAATCATTTGATACAGAACTTCCTTCCGAGAATCACGAGGATAGACCAGTTCCCGGTGCCAACTTTGCATCAAACCTCTCGACAACTATCAAAGAGCTCGAAAGTGAAATGCAAAAAGTCAACCCATACAAGACAGCGAAGCATGGGGAACCACCTCTCAGGAAGCCACCAGCTGATCAAAGTACTCCTCCTCCTGACACATCGGTGCAAAGAATTCGTGGTGTGATCCATGCATTGGCCAGGGCGCAAGATGACCGAACGAGACCTAAGCCAGAAGAACAGACTGTGCCTGGGTTTTCAGGGTTTCACGCCAGCATGTCAAATGTAGATGAGAAGAGTCGAAGAGAAGAGTTTGTGCAGTGAGGCAATGGCTGCATCCATCATACCACTTCATGTCCTCACTGGGTGTGACCACAACTCTGGCTTCTATGGAGCAAGCAAGAAGCTCATCGCAGATCGTCTGGAGAAGTCTAAAGAGGCACACGACCTGCTAGCAGCATGTGGTACACAGCTCCTAGTCACAGAACAGGTCATCAGTGATTTGGAGCGGTTTGTCAATCGATATGT